>PVJX010003428.1:56324-109013 GCA_004027295.1 Dolichotis patagonum | reverse complement strand
TTATCCTGTTTTGTTTGACTATATCATGTGTGATGATATGAACAGCTGTTTTGAAGAAAACAAAACATTATGACAGCTATTGCTGATTTAATATCATCCTTCTTAGAAGTCCTACCATGCTTCTTTTGTTCTACTACCGTTGGTTCTATCTATCACATTGTGTCTTATTGGAATTTGAATATGTGTGATAGTTTAAACAAAAATTTTTTTTATTGAAAATGAGATATTATAGTACCCATTGATCATTTTCTGTTATTTGGTTCAGAAAGCCCCATAATTCTTTCACTCTATGCATGGCTTTATACTATTGTGTTATGTTTGATATTATTGTATTTGAAACTATGCTCAACTATAGCAGAATAAGAGATATGGTGTTAGCTACTGTTGATGTCCAGTTGTCTTAATGTAAAGTACTGTGTTGCCTATGTTGTCTTGTTCTGATCTGCTCTGTACTGCCCCCTTTTGTTTTATTCTCTTTCAAATAAAAAAATAAAAATAAAATAAAAATAAAAAATAAAATAAATTAAATTAAAATAAAATAAAATAAGCCAGATCTTGGAAACAACCTAAATGCCCATTGACTGAGGGATGGATGAAAAAGATGTGACATTTTTATACAATGGAGTACTACTCAGCCATAAAGAAGGATGAACTGGACACTTCTATAGGTAAATGTATGCAACTTCAGAACATACTCATTAGTGAAATAAATAAGACACACATGTAAACATCATACGGTTTCATTAGTGTGAGAAGCTGAAGGAAACAACATACACATATGTGTGTGTATATATATATATATATATATATATATATATATATATTTATGATGGTTATACTAGTGATTTCTCTGAGTTCGCTGAAGAGAAAGATTTGTGCTGGTATTGTTCGAGTGATTGAATGCAGGTGTCTTGTGCTCTGGGTGAATAATTTGGGGATGACAATGCGCAATGTATGTACTACTGTTGTCCCTATTGATGTGTTTTGAAATTTTGTTGTAGCCTTTTCTTCCTCCTTCTCCTCCTCCTCCTCTTCTTCTTCATGTTCTTTTTCTTTCCTTTTATCCTTGAATAAAATGGATTTGGCAAAAAATGCTAAGGACAGAACAATAAATAAATTGTCTTGTTTTTAATTACCTGTAACCTAGAATGGCCTATATATATGGTAAATAAAGATGCTGAGGTAGGAAAGTGAGTAAAGAGTCAAGCAACCACCTTTTTCTACAAGACAGGTATAAAATAGGCGATAACCTAGAAAAGTAGATTTTTCATCCTCACTGTAATAATTCTTGAAGTGAAACCATAAAATAGGTATTGCTGTATTTTAACAACCACGTATTACACATCAGGTGCTGTATTAAGTTTTAGATGTTATGAATTCACCTCACCTTATGGGACAGATACTATCATTACCCTTGTTCCACAGAGGTAGAAGTGGGGACACAAATGTTTAATAATTTCCTGAAAGGTGACAGTGAAAAAGCAGCAGAGCCAGGACTCACAGCCTGAGCACGCTTCAAACTCCTAACTGTGCCCTCCCTTGTAATTTTCAGACAGCCACAGATTCTAAGACACCCGTGCTGCTACAGGCTTTGGCTAGATAGTGTGACTTTGAGGGAAAAAGTTCAGTCTCCCTGCATGTGTCCCTCCTTGCAGTCAGGACACAACGCAGTGAGAGCAGGCCTTAGCAGATCAGTACTACTGGCATGCTCAGGCTGCTTTCCACTGCTGAATGGTTGTGGTCCTAGCTTAAGGTTTTGGTTCACACAGAATCCCTGGCATGGCTGTAAGGCTGGGAAGTAGAGAGGGGTGCCCTACAGCTGTCCTGTGTGACCAGTCTATCAGGGGCCCCCAGGAACCAACATTGCACTGAGGCACGTCCATAGTATGCTAACCAGGGCAGACAGCATGGGCCTCAGGTGAAAGGAAGCCAGGCAGGCCAGTCAGTGTGGGGCCTCTGGAGGCCAGAGGTCACCTGTGATGGAGAATACAGGGGGATGGAGGTCTCCCAAGATCAGGACTGGCTGAAAAGCTTAGGGAGAGAGAGCAAAGAGAAAAGACCAAGCATGATTAAGCCCTGAGAAATATCCAGGTTGGTGACATTGGACAGAGAGGGAAAAGTACACAGGAGATCAAGAAGCATTGATTGGAGGGGATTCCAGAAGCTGCAATCTCACCAGAGCATAGAGAAGGCCTTTACCCCTGGTTTGACCAGATCACATCAATGGAGCAGCCAGCATTGGTAGACGATGCCTGGGAAGGTACCTGACTACAAAGAATATCAGCACCATAGGCAGAAGTCAGAGAAACTCAGGTGCTTCTCTACCACAGGGTAACAAAACATGATTGAGAGGTCAGAATGACCAATTGGTCAAGACAGATACATCAAAAGATGGTCAACTGGTCAGTCGGGCAGAAAAGATGATGATGAGCAGAAAGAAGTCAATAGGAGGCAATAGGAGAAGAAACAGAATAAGAACTGCAGGCAAGGAAGTGATCTTTGTTGGCAGGAAAGACATTTTAAAGTTGAATCTGCATGGAATAAAGAGCAATATGTACAGACCAGATTATAAATGTAGAAGTGGAACTTAAAAGAGGCCGATTAAGATAGCATCTTTCCTGTAAGTGTGAGGAAGGCCCTGGGACAGTGCTCTAATGAAGGCAAAGTTGGGAAAAGGCAGGAACTGTGTTCAGGGCATGGAGTGTTCTACTGAGGTAGGTACTAGGGGCTTTTAAAGACGAATGAGCATTCATGGGGGAAAAGCCAATAAGTTAGTGTAAAAATGACTGTCAATATCATTAGTCACCATGGGAATACAAATTAAACCACAGTGTATCACCACTACACATCTAGCAAAATAACTTTAATAAAAGCCGACAATAGCACGTGTTGGCGAGGCCATGGACAAATGAGTGCTAACAGTGGTGGAGATGTCCAGTATTAGGTGATAAAGACTTAAAAGCCAGTGTCTTAGTTACTTTTCTCATTGCCGAGACAAAATATCTGACACCTAAAGTAAAGGAGGAAAGATTTATTTTGGCTCATAGTTTGCAGTGGTTTTGTTTGCAATTGGCTGGCTCCAAAGCAAAGCATCATGGCAGAGGGACAGCACAGAACAGGGAGGAGGCAGTAGCAGTACGTGACAGTAGCAGTCCTCCTTCTGTCTCTTACCTTCCACTCACACCAAGGCGGGGCTCCCTTAATCCCAGTCACCTCCAAAGCCCCACCTGTGACTGCATGAGGCTTTGGGGGAGCATCTAGATGCAAGCCATAACAGCAAGCATCACAAAAATGCTTTGAAAAGCAATACAAACTCACCTCAGATAGTTTTTTTTTGGTAATAAAACCTTGAGACATAGTGTTAAGTGAAATACATCAGACAGATATGCTTAAGTATTCCATGGCTTCTCTGACATGAGAAAACCACAGTATAAATAAATTAAAGAGAAAAATAAAACAGAAAGAATAGAAAACAGAGATCTTTTACAAATGAGAAGGGCACCACGAGATGGAGAGAAGTGAGGGGAAGGGGACGTAAAAACAGCTAAGATGCATCATGTGTGTGCACCAACTCCACACTTTTTAAAGTCACAGCAAGCAAATGGAAAGTGCAAAGAACTGAATGAGGAATGCAGTCATTTGGACCTTGACCCCTCCTTCACACCCATGTGGCTTTCAGTTACTGGGCCAATCTGCTCAAGTGACCAGTGCATAAGGAGGGAAAGCTTATTTCAGCTCAGCTCTGGCGGTTGCAGCCCACGGTGGGTTGGCCCATTGGTTTTGGGCAAGGCAACACATCATAATGGGAGAATGTGGCAGGGGGAACTGCGTGTGAGACAGAGAGGAAGGGGCCAGATACAAATACCCTCTGTATTGGTTAATTTTCTCAAATTGCTGAAACAAAATACTTGACACCCAAAATGAAAGAAGGAAAGGTTTATTTAGCTCACAGTTTGTGGAGGCTTCAGTCCATAATCAGCTGGTTCCAAGGCAGGGTGGCATGGCACAGGGGCAACAGTTCATGGTGGTGGAAGACAGAAAAAGCAACAAGAGCAAAAAGGGGAGGAGCACAGAGAGGAGACTCTTTCTGTCCTTTATATTATATGCAGGTCACATCCACTTGTGTGTAGCACTCACACCCACAACCCCAGCATTGGACCACGAGTCATTCACAAACTCTAGAAGCCCACCTCCGTGACGGCATGAGGTTTGGGGGACATCCAGACTCAAACCATAACATCCCCCTCCAGGTTAGCTCACCCCACTCATCTCCACATTTGTAAAAGTACACAAAACTCCCTAAGAGAGTTTATTTCTAAATGAATACAAATGAAAAGGAATGAAGACTGGCACATGAGGGAAGTGGCAGGGCAGGTCTGAGGACCTTGCCACGTATCTTGTAGGGGCTGAGGCCAGTGGGGATTAGGAGGAGACTGAGACAGATTTCGCAGCCCTTACTACTCCTCCATCTCCAGATGAAGAGATTCCAAGAGGATGGTTGACTAACTCCTAGAAGGAGCTGAGGAATGAAAGGAGCAGCCCCAGCTGTCATGCATGAGTAGGGGGACAGAGGCCTCTGAGAAGAGACATCCTACATAGGACACACAGTGTCCACACAGTGGACAGACAAGGGGGGAAGGGTGTGGCTCCTGCCAAGACAGCAGGCCTGTTTTCCACGTTTCTCAGGGAGCCCTGCTGCCCAGTCTCAGCTGAAAGATACCAAACCAGGCATCTAGTTTCCTATCTATGGTATCTATGGTATCAGGTATCTATGACTAGGAGTTCATAATGTTATCTCAAATACAAAGATATTTAAGCACCAAACAAAACTGGGAATTCTGCAATAAAATATTTGATGACAAATTATGTGACCAGGGCCAGAGATGGGCAAGAAATAACACAGAGATAATAGAGTACGGGATGGACTTGGCCACCCACATTAACACACCACGTAATTGCCATGTCCAGTGCAGCTCTTGAAGTTCCGAGGGGAAGCATGGTGAGAGGATGGAGAAATAATGATAAGAGAGGATAGACACAAAGCTGAAGTCAGGTGGAGCCCTCACTCCCAATGGGAAGAAAAGGAACTGCAGAGGAACTGCTCGACCACAGACATGCCTTTATTTATACATTTCTCTTCTGACAGCCTTTGCATAACTAGCTCGCCTCTTGAGCCCCGTGCTCTTGGGCTGGAACATCTGCCCACCTGGGGCACCCCATGCCCGCAGGACACTCCTTGGACACTTGGTGCTCAGCTCTGTGCATGCTAACAATCACTACCTCAGTCACTCCCAACACCTAATTTCGTCTGTGATTGGTCCCACAGTCCTTCCCAGCAATTCACTACGCGTGGTCTCTCCTTGGACAGTAGGCTGAAGGAGGCCAGACAAACAGCAGCAATGGCCCCCAAGCACCTCCCAAGATAGGGGGCGCCCGTGTTGGCAAACACCCCCTCTAGGATGTGGGCACTGCTAGGTCAGCACACACACACACACACAGAGCACACCTGGGCTCCACTGTGACTCTAGGAAGGAGTTAGTGAACCGAGGTGAGACACACTTCCTGTCCAGTGGGGGCACTTGGGAGCCGGAGAGCACCAATGTGCACAGCGAACTCAGGGCGAACACTCTGGGCAACAGGAGAGGAGAAGAGCCAAGGAGTGAGGCGTGTGAACAGAGACACATGCTTAGCAACTGGGCTACAGGATCTGTAGCTGCCAAAAATACCCCAGGGAGCCGTTTCCTCCAGCTCCTTTCCCTTCACAGGCACTATTTATCTTACCGAGCTTTTTTCTTAAAAAGTAGTACATACACTGGGCATGGAGGTGCATGCCTGTAATCCCAGCAGCTTGGGAGGATCACAAATTCAGGCCCAACTGGGGAATCACAGCAAGGTCATCTCTTGAAATAAAAGAACTGGGCACATAACTCAGCACTCCTGGGTTCAATCCCTGATGCTGTCAAAATAAACAAACATGTAAACAAATACTAGTACATTTAGCAAAAAGAAAAACTAACCCTAATCCCAGCATTGACATTAATGCTTTCGATATTTTCACGTATTTTTCCAGTCCATTTTCTGTGTGCTTATGTTTGCTTGTACACATTTTACATAGTCTGTCAAGAAGAAGAAGAAGAAGAAGAAGAAGAAGAAGAAGAAGAAGAAGAACAAGAAGAAGAACAAGAAGAAGAAGAAGAAGAACTGTACACACACTACAAGAGTTTGCTGTACTAATCAATGTCTGGAAGCGAATGGTCACTGCTTTGCCCACCTCTTGTAATTATAGAGGCCAAATATAAGTTGCACTAATCTCATAATATTACAATAAATTTAGTATTAAATTATTTATGTCTTTCTTTTCCTGATGTATACATTTTTGCTGGACTCTATTTTACAAAAATTAATCACACCGAACACTGATTTTAACCCAATTTTAATTTTGTATGTTTTGTTGGCTAAGTTCCATTGGAGGGCAGGGTGAGCCATGTAGCAACCACCTTTCTGCTTAACCCGAGTTTTAGGGGGTGGTGATGATTTTGGCTGCGTCCAAAAGGCAGCCTCTTGCATAACTAGCATTATACCTGGAAATCGAAGCCTCAGTACCCTGGGATAGCTAACTGTGGGGTCACCTTCAGGCATCCTGAGATGGTCCTGAATCTAAATCATATTCTGTATTCTTATAAAGTACATCACTAAATGTGACTTAGCATTTGTAACTTTAAAGCAATCTCATATAAATTGTTTCACAGAGCAGAAGTCAATCATTGAGTTTGGAAGTCTGCGAATGTAGTTGTCATATTACGCTGGGTTATTTACCAAAATCTGCGCACAGAAATCCTGCAGACAGAACAGGCAGAGGGTGAGGACAGCAGACTCCAAACCTTAGCGCTGTTTGCAGCAAAGTGACCCTGAGGGACCTTGGGGAGATCCAGAAGCAGGCAGCCAGTACTCAGAGGGCCAAGTGGGCGCCTGGCCAGGAAGCAGAAGAAATGACTCAGACTGGCAGCAAGTCACCGGTCAGCTGCAACGCCCTGGGCCTCCACCTTCCCTGGCAGCTGCCACCTACGCTCAGAAAAGAAATGCTGAACAGGGGGTTCATATCCCACTGGGCTGGGGGGAGGCGGTGCTGGCCAAGTGGTCTTCAGACTTTGATCACCAGGAATGCTTCCTCTCTCTGACCCATTTCTGCTGTGTGTTTAGCGGTTTCTCTGCAAATCTGCATTTAGTAACAAGGCGCTCTTCAAAAATCAAAGTCATTTGTAACAGCCAATATTTTATTCCCTACAAACCCACTGACTTGATTTAATTAACTCTTTTGTCATTTGTTTTAATTATCAAGCAACAGTGGCAGCCATAGAGCTACCTCGGGGGTAAGAAGTGATGAGACCCTCAGGGGCATTACAATGAGTAGACTCAGAGCCAGGACACAGGCAGGAGGGGCAGAGGGCAGCGGCACTCACAGAGAGCCACCTGGAGCCAGCATGTGGAGGCAGAGGTGGGTCTTGGGCTCGTGGGGAGGGTGGGCTGTGGTTCCCCAGAAGGCAGGAACAGCTGACAGGGTTTCGTTGAGAATTACTGATTCACCTACTCATGTTCACAAGTGAAGGTCTGACACACATTTTCTCCTGCACTTCCCACTGCCACCTCGAGGAAGTGCCACCAGTATCCACATTTTACAGGCAGGGAACTGATGCCCGAGGATGCCCACACCTTGGCTTGAGCTGCTCACCAAGAAGAAATGGGCAGTCTGGTGCTGTTCCTACAAGATTCCAGAGCCTGCAGCCAATGGCTCTTTGAGTGTCTTTGGGTAACGACAGTGATACTGGTCTTGCCAGAGGGTGAGGTTGGGGGACAATGTGAGGGGAAGTGATGAGCCCCAGTCATCGTGATCTGAGCCTGGCTGTAGTCAGGGGCCCTGGGGAGGCCGTGCTTGAGCCGCGCAGCCCAGGCAGATGGCCGAGCTGCTACAGGCTTGGCCATAGCGACTTAAGCAAGGAGCCCACCCAAAGGCCAAAGGAAACAAGTGTCTCCATCCCCAAATATCACCCCGGCATGCCCTGATCTAACCTGATGTCTTGTAAATATCCAGGGCTCCCCTTGGCTCCCAGGCCACCCAGCCACTGAGTGAGCCCAGATCTGAGTCCTCCGGGCCACAGCTGTCTTGCTCTTGCCTAGCCCAGGCCCAGTCTGCTGGCTTGTGTCCTCAAGACCACATGTGCTGTGCAGAAAGGAGGGTGACTATGACCAAGTCCCAGCCACCGGCCAGCTCGCCAGCAGGCTCTTCACGCAGCAGCTCACTGTAGAATGCGGTCACGGAGGGAAGGAATAGCCACAGGCTTGTTCGTCCCTAGACGCTCCTTGGAGGTGGACTCCACCGCTTAGCTTCTGTCTAGAACTCCAGCCCGCGCAATTTGTGCCCCACAATCTGCCAGCAGAAGGGGACAGCGGGTGTGCTTGGTGGGGCTGCCACACTGCCCCCTCCCCTGCCAGCACGAGCAACCCAGGCCCTGGAGGAAAGGAGACAGCCTGGAAACGAAAGAGAGCTTTCATGTCAGGAAAACGAGAGGATGGTATTTTATGCCCCAGAATAGCAGTCTGAATTCAGTTATCCCTCGAGGTGGCACAAACATAAATAGGTTCACAGAGACTTTTTGCAGACGTGCACGGCTGAGCTGGGACATGCTATTTTGGAGCTGGTGTCTGGAGGACCCTCTTGTTCTCCCACAAACCGCTTCCCTGGCATCCTGCTCCGAGACACGCTGCTGGTCTGCTCAGTGACATTCTGACTCAGGGCGACATTTCTCAAGTCCTCTCCTTTTAAGGCCATCAGAATCCAAGCCCCAGGCAGGGAGCAGCCTGGCAGCTGGGGTATGCGAGGCACCGCTGCGAATAGCTTGGCTCTGAAGTTTCTAAAAGGGAACCTGGACCACCTGAGCCTCGCAGAGAACCTGAGTCCCACCGACCCCGCGCTGCGCGCTAGCAGGCAGGGCCATCTGCAGAGCGGGAACACAGGGCGCTTGGGGGCCTTCAGCTGTGGGTTAAATATGGCTCACAGCTGTCGCTGAGGCACACTCCCAGAAATAGTCTCCACGCAGCAAGAGCAAAGAGGACGGCAGAGGCAATGGCGAGCCCCACAGCAGTGTGTTGCTACTATTATCCCCGAGAATAAAATAGGTCGAGCAGGTCGCTCACTGGCACAGAAAACCGTTAGGTGCAGGGCTCAACTGTCACAGAACAAGAAGAGCCAGTCAGTGCCTTGGGCACTCACTACCTGAGACAGCAAACGGGACTTCTGTTACCAACGGAGCAGGCAGAGGATAGAGGAGAAACTTGCGGTCCCTTGAAGGAGAACGGAACCGCCCACGGGAGGGGCTTCCCACCCCTCAGTCCGGTGTGATGAACCTGAACCTCTCCTTCTGAAACTGTCCCTGCCACAGCCAGGTGACTCCACCTCCAGGCTGGTGGCACAGGCCTCGCCAGAGGACGAGGCAAGGTCCTGCTGAGGTCAAGTCTGATTTGATGATATAAAGATTTTGTGGCTTTGTTTAGATTCTGAATTTATCTCATATTAGCAAAAACCCCATCTATGATGCTGTTTTAGTAGAAACAGGTCTAATTTACCCATCTAAGCAACAAGATTTACATGGGCTTCCATTGCTCTATTGAAAAATCAAACAGAACGTAATCTAGTCTTTAAATCTACCAATTAAGGGGCTGGGGACTTAGCTCAGTGGCATAAGTGCCTGCCTGGCAAGCACGAGGTCACGAGTTCAATCCTCAGTACCAAAAAAATAAAAATAAAAATAAAAAATCCACCAACTAATAGGAGAAGGCAGGGGACAGAAAGTACAGGATACCACTGGTGATTCCAGATCATGGGAACTCTGTAAGACATTCAGGTCTAGGTTTAAACCCTGGAAAAGAACAGGTATATGCAACACAAGGAAAGATGTACATGCACTATTTATTTGATGTTGAGGAATCACAGTTACCTTGAAAATGTGACTATGACACTGTGATTTTATCATAAAATGTGGTCATTATCCTTTAGAGGCACTAAAATAGTTATGGAGGAAGTTACAGGAGTTCTGAGATTTGCTTCACAATAATCTGGAAGAGAGGTGGTGGGGTGGGGAAATGACACAAGATCAGCTGTGAATGGTTTCCAACACTGGTGAGGGGATGTGCAGGGTCGTTATTCTAGTCTCTCCCCTTCACGTATGTATTTGACATGCTCCATGGTAAAATACAGGAAAGAATGACTAAAGCATTACAGAGATTCGAGGGTAAAATGCCCTGCTTAGCAACAAGCCAGGTACAGTGTCCCCTCTAAGTGCTAAGCAGAGTCCCTACCTTAGGACAGACAAAATGTGGCCCTCACCAACACCTCGCAAGAGCCAAGGCCCAGCTCCAGTGGGCTGAGAACTGCAGGCTCCTGAAGACCTTCTCCAGGTCTCCTCTACTCTGAAACTCAAGCGTGCTCTTCTCCCAGATGTGTGAATGAGTCGGGGCCATGTAAACTGATGAATGTGCTGAGAGAAAGTACACCTGCCCCAAACCCACACCAAGCCCGGCACACGGCTTGGTGGTGACAGGGGACCCATGAGAGGACACAGAAGCCTCATCCCTGGGGTGGGCACTTGGCCTTTCCACTGCCAGTAGAATGAAAAAGGCACTAGTCTAAAAAGAAAGAAAATCGCCGTATCAGGCCATTCTGTTATGTTAACCCGCACACTCCTCCCATTATTAATATATGTTTTGCGCCCCGCGTTCATTGCACGTTGCAATTTTGTACTCCGCTGGTTTGCAATAGTGTTCTCCCATGGTGATGAAGACTTCAGAGCCTCTACTTTTTAATTCCTAGTACTCCAGGCAGTGAACTCGGATTGTCCAGCCGCCACTGTTCGCCAGCCCTGGTTCCTTGGGGATGTTGGGGACACACTGCTCTGGGGTGAGGTTCTTCGTGCCCAGGCATGTGCAGGGAATCAGGGCGCCCTGTGCAGCAGGAAGCCACAGGGGTCCACAGATGCTCTCAGGGCGAGGAGTCCATGTGGTGCTCAGGCACAAGGGTTCCCAGGGCACTGGCTCAGAAAGGATGGAAGCAGACCCTCGCCACTGCGCTGCTGGAGGCTGCAGCCCCGCCTGCTCTGCGCGCCCCGGACGTCGCCTATGAAGCACACTCTCCTGCACACTGTCGCAGCTTCCGTGATAAGAAGATACAGTCGCCGTGAGAGGAGCGCAGGCTCTCTGCTGCCGCGTCACCCACGCCCCGCATGGAGCCAGAGACAGGACCCTTGCGCTCCTCCACGTCCTCAGCCGCAGACACATCCCGGCTGCCCCACAGTCCCCGGACGCTTCCAGGGTCCTTGTCCACTACTGGTCTCAAGCGATCGGGCTTGTTCATCGCCATGGCCTGCTACGTTTCCAGCAGTCAGGACGAGAACGTCTGAACCACATGTCCAGATCCCATCCTGAAATGAACAGACAGGCACATTCCTCCTTCCTGGAAACACAGGTTTTAGTCCTAAGGATCGGCAGCACGGCAACTCCAGCTTCACTTGTGTAGCTTTTCAGTGTGTGGGGGAATATTGTGACATGCCCTCCCCCAGCTCTGACTTCATGCGGAGTCTCCCAGGTCCCTGTTTTTTTCTGTTTTTCTTTTGCTTTGGTCTTTTTGAGACAGGGCCTTGCTGTGCAGGGCCTTGCTATGCGGTTCAGGCTGGCCTTGAGCTCACTTTGTAGCCCAGGCTGGTCTCCAACTTGCAACAATCCTCCTGCCTCAGCCTCCCAGGTGCTGGGATTACAGGCATGTGCCACCTACACCTGGCTCCCAGACCCTGTCTTCCTCCTTCTCCAGTCCTCCTTGTGGTCTGAAGTGGACCGGGGAAGGTGGACCAACGGAGTCACCACCAATGGCTTTCAGCGCAAGTTCTCTGTGAAGGGCTTCACAAGGCAAGGGCAACTTCCGGGGGGACACTCTGTGACATTTATGGCTCTCGAGCCCCCAAGGGGGAGTAAAGAACTGGCAGGGCTTCGCCAGCCCTTGCCTCAAACCAAGAAGGTTCAGAGACTCTGCCAGCAGCAGCAAGGGGCAGGGCAGCCAGGCAGCTGGTGCAGTGCCCAGGGACAGCGGCAGGAGCTGGCCAGCGCTGGGGATGTGGACATACGGTCTCGATCTCTGAACCCGGAAGGGAAACTGTGAAAATGTCGAGACCCAACAGTCTTCACCTTCCAGGGCCTCAGCAGTTCTCCAAACTCAATTCTAATACCCAAATAAAAAGTGCTGATATGAGAGTTGAGAATGTAGAAGAAAACCAGATTCAGACACAGCTTTTAAAATAGTTTTAAAAAATAATAAAATAGTTAAAACTTATATATTTAGCGTGGCGTGGTAGCTCACGCCTGTAATCCCAGCACTCAGGAGGCTGAGGCAGGAGGATCGTTGTGAGTTCGAGACCAGCTTGGGCTACAAAGTGAGCTCAAGGCCAGCCTGAACTGCATAGAGAGACCCTGTCTCAAAAAGACCAAAAAAAAAAGTTTATATATTTAAAAATAAATTCAAACAAGTCAATTACAGGTGTTGGTATTCACAGAGTTCAGATATGTGTTTCCATCTGGAGTTCAGGAAGTTGTGTCATTATCCCTACACATTCCTTTTATTCCTGATTATGGACAATCTGCCTTGGACTTGATTTCTTTTCCTGGCAAAAGAGAAAAAAGCAAAAGTCCCTGTGAGATACGGGGACCACATTCGAGCTGTGCACACAAGGCAGCCCAGGCCAACTCCCAGTGAGCCAGGCACAAAGTTAAAAATAAAGAAAACACTTTTTCTAGAAGCTGAATACCACTTACAATACCTGCCTAGGACCCAGAGCTCGGATGAGCAGATTTTGCTTCATGATTTCGTGGATATTTTCTACTCTTACCACCCCTACAAAATCCTCCACTGAGACTCTCAGGGCCATTTATACACTTACAGCATCACAACACCAAGGTTCATTTGAAAGGAACAAAGAGAAGTACGAGAAATAATCAGGCTTTGGTAGTACAAAACGAAGATGACACGGAGAGAGGATGGTAGGAAGAGAGCAGGATCATGAAACAAATACTGAGAATTGATTTTTGTTTAGCTCCAGCCGACATCTGGACAAAACATTTGAATGTATTCTTTGGCCAGACACAGTGGAACAGATCTGTAAACTCAGCACGTTAGAAGGCCGAAGCAGGAGGACCACAGTTCAAATCCTGCCTAGCAATTTAGCAAGATCCTGTCTCAAAAATCAAAAAGCAATCCCAGAACTCAGGAGGAAGAAGGAGGATTATCATGATTTTGAACCCAGGCTGGGCTATCCAGTGAGTTCAAGCTACAGCCTGAGCTACATAGCGAGACCCTGTCTCAGAAAACCAGAGAACAAATAAATGAACAAACAAATGAAAAATAAAGAGAGTTAGGGATATAGCTCAGTGTGAAGACCCTGGGTACAGTACCAGTACTGGGGGGAAAAAGTCTTTGACATTAGTTTCCCTGTTTATAAAAATAGATGGCTCCTGAAAGTCCTGTGCTCTGACTTCCATCTCAAACCAAAATCAACATCTCTCCCCTCCTCCCTCTCTGCCCTTCCAGCCTGCACACCTGGGCCCCCTGACCTAGGTTAGTGCTGGTTTGCTGGGTTTACACTTTGTCCTTTGCATTCTTCGAGAGAATGTGCTGAGAGTCACGGGTATCACCATGGTCCCTTTCCCAGGTTACGAGGCGGATTAGGCACGGTCCCTCAGAGGAGCTGACTGGCTGGGCATCTGGGACACAGGAGCCCCCCAGGGGTGAGCAGAAGCAAGTGGCTGGACAAGTCTGCACTGCCACCTGGCGGTCACTGGGACAGTGACATGATACTGACACCCCACAGTCCTGACCCACCTCCAACGGCCCTGACCCACCCCCAACGGCCCTGACCCACACCCCACGGCCCTGACCCACACCCCACGGCCCTGATCTACCCCCAACGGCCCTGACCCACACCCCACAGCCCTGACCCACACCCCACGGCCCTGACCCACACCCCAGGGCATTGACCCACACTCCACATCCCTGACACACCCCCACGGCACTGACACACCCCACCATGGCCCTGACACACACCTCATGGCACTCACCCACACTCCACAGGAATGACCCAAATACCCCATGCCACTGGCAGCGCACCCCACACCTATGACCCCACACGCCACACTGTCCTGCCGGGCCCGACACTCCACACCACTTATGCCACACTCCAGAAAACTGAGCCCACATTCTGAGCCCCAATCCAGATGACAAGTGTCCTAGAACCTTCAGAAATGAAGGCCACCCCATCAGCAAGAGCTGTTGAGGTGCTTGCTGAAGATCAAGGGAACACAGAATGGGTTCTGGAAGGCAGAACTGTAGTTTTAAATACCAGCGGTGACCCTGTGATCAGCTATAGAAATGAGGACTGTAACAGCTCTCCCCTAATGATCCCTAGCAGTATAATGTTGACAAACTTAATACTGGCTAAGTACTGTTTAGCCTATTATGATCAAGTTAGGAAATGTGGGGAGTAATCAACACTTATAAAGAAAACCTGCCTTCTCTTCTGGGGAGGGAGCGAGTGCACTTACATTTGTAGGTAGGATAGCTGCACCACACCAGTGATAATCACGGACCTGTCTACGTATCTGAAGATTAAATATGGTTGAAAATGTGTCTGGCTGTCAAGCTGACAAGGGGTGGACTGTGACAGTCAACCCTGTGTCAACTTGATTCAGAGAGCCCAACTGATTGGATCAGCATAGCTCTGGGTGTGGCTAAAGGGATTTACAGAAAACAGAAGACTCGCCCTGGGTATGAGCGGCATCAGTCAACAGGCTTGTTGCCTGAATGAAATAAAAAACACAGGCATCCTGCTTCACTCGATTTCTTCACAGGAGCGCCCGTCTTCACCATCCCTTCCAGCACGGACCCTCCAGCCTCCCAGCTTTGGGAAGACGACGACGCTTTAGCCTTCGAATGTAAACTCTTCAGCTACCAACAGAACTCTTCAGTGAGCCCTGCATCTCCTCTGCCTTTGGATCATTTGGCCCCCAGTGCACAGAAAGCCCCTTTGCATTCTGCCACACTCGACCCTGCCAGTAGCCACTGTAAGCCAACCTTGTACGTCCTATGAATATAGCATCACATTAAATGCTACTCTCTTGAGCCCTAATACACCAACTGGTCCCTCGATCTGTGAAACTGACCTCCATGCTCCACACTACCGATCCTGATCTCCACCCCACTGATCCTACACTACACTGGCCCCATATTCCCTATCTCTACTCCCACAGGACTCACACTCCACACCACAGGATCAATATTCCACCACACTGCCCCCCATTGCACACGACTGACTCTAAAGCCCACACCACTGACTCACCACTCAATGCCACCAACTCCTACCCGCCACAACACTTACCCTACACTTCATACCACTGACCAAATACACCTCAACACTGACCTCCACTCCAAACTCTGAAACCACATTTGCAACTGTTCCCATCCTCTGTATCACTGATGCTACACAACACAAGGACCCCTACGCGAGTCCACTCCTAAACACTTACACAAACTCCACATGAATAACCCACATCCTACCCACCTAACTAGACACTCCACCACCACTTACGCTACACTCCACACCTGAATCCACTCTGTAACTATCATACTGTGCAACCCCTGAACCTTCACTCCACACTGAGCCACACTCCATACTTCTGACCCCCCATTCCACAACAATGACCCATCACTGCACATTACTAACCCTCACTCCAACCACTGACCCTGAGCTCCAACCCTCAGGCCCCACACTCTATCCTAGTGATCACGTACTGCACACTAATGACACACTACCCTCCACTGACTCCCATAATCCACTCTTCTGAGCCCCACGATCCATAGCCACTACTCCACACTCCACTATAGCACACAGCATTTACCAGCCTCATGCTCCACCCCACTGAACCTCACACTGCACCCCACTGCCTCATACTACACACCTCCTACCCTGCACTGTACCCCAGTGACCCCTCACTCTACACAACTTAGCCCACACTCCCTCCCATGGCTTTCCATTTGGCTGGACCCACATCACACCACTGACTCGCAAAACCTGCACCACTGCCCGTACGTGCCACACTTGCCAGATACTCCACACTGGAACATACTACCTCTGGGGCCGCACTGCACTCCACAGACCCTGCACCTCACAGTAGCGGCCTCCTGGCTGCACAGCTCCACTCTCCACACCACTGATCCCACCCCACATCCCTCGGCACCGACTCACCCCTTCTCACTCATCTACCCTCCTCCCAGTGGGGACTCTGTACTTGCACACTACAGCCCGTGCTGACAGCCTACAATGTGACTGCCTGCTCCGGCACCAGAGAAACAACAGCTAGTGGGGATTAACTGGCTTCAACTTTCATTTATCTTTCTCATAAAGAATACTTATTTAGGGGGCCAGGGATATAGCTCAGTGGCACAAGCGCTTACCTGGCAAGCACAAGGTCCTGCTACAAAAAGAAAAATTATTTCTCACAGTTATGGCGACAGTCATCTCTCACTCACTGAGTTTAAGTTACGTTCAGTCTTAGGCAGGTAGAGGAGCTGTTTCTCAACAAGTTTTCCGTGACACCCTGATTTAAGTGTAGGGAATGGAGATGCCAGGGTAGAAAGCGTGTTAGTGTACACACTCATGTCATGAAGGGCTCACCTAGGGGACAGGGACAGCACGACAGAAAACCTATCGGGGAGTAACCAAGACCATTTTCCTGGACGTGGTACCTCTAACCAGGTGCCACGTCACTCTGTAGTGCAGGACCATGCTGTGGGACAGACAGAGGGCAGCAACAGCACCTCCAGGTCACAGGCTCAGCTCACATTTGTCACCTCAACCTCTGTAGGGCACAACCTCCTTGAGCAGGCTGCAGGGAAACAGTTGGGCTGTTTGACAACCACAGGACAAAACAATCCCCAACATGCATTCAAACCCAACCTGTGTAGCCGGAATGATGGAACACTGCTCCAAGTCGGCAGCTTCCCTCAGCCGATCTCCTGTCGGTCTCTCAAGCCACTTTATTCTGCAGCAGGCAGAAGTCTGCACGTGAGCACTTTTGAGGCAGGAACTTGAAGGTTACCTATAAAAGTGAACTATACGCCCAACCTATTGCCTTTTCCAGGCAAGGTATTGTGGCCTGACAGTCTGGAAATGCCCCCCAAATAATCACCGGCTGAGGGAGCTCTAAGAGCTGCGCACCAACACATTCTGGCCTCCAGCAATGAGGCCATATCCAACGGCTCCAGGGGAAAGTAATCTGTAGCTGAAGTAGGGAAAAGGTATCATCCACCTTCACTGAATGTAGAACGTCCTCACAACCTCAGGCAATATATCCTCAAAACACCTAGATACCCATGTTTATGTAATTCAAACTAGTCAAACACAGAAGCCCAGAATCAGCAGACCTCTGGAAAAACACCAAGGCATCAAGATAGAAAATGTACATGCTGAGTGGGAGCCTCCTGCTTCTAGCTGAGATACTGTGGTTTGTCCCTACACGGCTGGCAGAACACTGTCTGTGGACATACGTAAGGGGATTTTCACAACAGACTGGTTCATGAGTTAGTGGGCTGGGTGGAAAGGACATGTCCTTGCTGTGAGGCCCAGATAAACAGAAGGCAGAGGCCAAGGGAACTTGCTCTCCCTTGGGAGAATGTCACAGGGGTCTTGATGTCAGAATCTAGGCTCTCCTGCCCTTGGCCGCCCCCAGCTCCAGCCCCATTCTCAGCCTTCGGATCGGGACTGAGGAGTCCTGGGCTCCCCAGTCTCCAGCCTGGAGACTGTCTGTCACAGGACTTCCACTTCCACAGTCCAGAGTGCCACTCCTCCAGGAAACACCCTATCCCTCACCTATTACACATCCTACTGGTTCTGCCTCTTTGCAAAGCCTAACGGCAACAGTTTTAAAATGAACACAATGTCACTGTGACACCCCAGGACTTATGACAGACAGGACAGAAACGTCTGCAGAGTTTTAAAAATGCATTATCTCCCAGAACTTTTTCATGGTTTGAACTAAGTTCTTTTTAACAACAGACAGGGTAAACAAAAGTGGTTTGTAAAATTAAGCACAGACTCCCATTACACCACAGGTTATTCCGCCAGGGAGCAAGTCAGAGCACTGAGGTCGGTGGCGGTGAACCTGTGACAGACAAGCCGAGTCGCCCCAGTAGTGCAGCGCCAGGTAAGTTACCTTTTCCCAGATTTCTGGCTAACGTTCATCTCCAGGGCTACTTATTTTTGCAAATTTCTTTTACTCTGGTTGAAGAATTTTCTCTAAAACAGCCATTTCAAACTGCTGAAAGTATCAGCGATGAAATTTTACAGTATCTGTGCACATTAAACTCTTAAACTCCTGATACACAGGGTGCCCTCTGGGTGATTTAAGGTCCCTTTAGATAAGCTGGTGGGATAAATATCAAGAGCCCTCTTTCCAAAACTAGGATGGCTTTTCCAGATTAACTCCCTGCTCACAGATGTGAGGACAATCTGACATGAGCCATGTTTTCACACTTAAAATGCAAAATATCCCTAAAACATAGAAAACTGCCTTAAGAATGACGAAAGGGAAGGAAAGGAACTCCACTTCCCAGGTCTGTCTTGCTTAGAGAGGACACGTTGTAACAAACCGAGTAATTCACACTTCTTTTTTAATAAAACCAACTTGCTTGATCCGCCCAGGCACAGCCCACACATCAGTCCTTCCTCAGGGGAACGGTCTCCTCCCGGATGCCCTCTTTGGTCACAATACAGATCCTGAGGGCATCCCCGGTGTACACATCCCTCTCGGCGGCAGAAATGAAGACATCTTTCACCAGACGCATGGCTCTGTCCAAAGAGAGTGGAACATGTTCCACATTCTGCATGTTCTTGAAACCAACCTAGAGGGACAGCAGACGTGTGTGAGGTGTCACAGCTCAGTGAGACCAAAGGTCCCAGCCTCCCCCATACCGTTCTTGTCCAAGGGTGCACAGTAAACACCACATTGGAATGTCTTTAGGCCTGGCTGAGTCACACGTAGCAAATCTGCAAACACTCCTGAGCCGCACACATCACACAAAGTAAGATGCAGCTCAGTGGCACATTAGACAAAAAAGCATCCTAACTGAGGACAGCAAGCAAGCTGGTCCCAGGTACGTTACACGCCGGCAGTAAGTGTTACGGATACACCAGAGGGGAAGAGCACCGATGCTCCTGCCTGAAGGAGAGGAACGAGATGGGAGTGTACCATTTCAGTTCAGGGAAAAGTGGTCCACACGTGGGGGGTGACAGAAGGTGAGGTGGACAGACCAGCAGCAGAGAGGCAGCCATACAAATCATATTTCACAAGAGAGGGCAGGATGAATCAGGGATTTAGGTGTGGAGGCAGAAAGGGTGTTGGGAATCCAACTATGTAGCTCTGAATATATCTGAGAGTTAGGACACAAAATTAGGAAACTCAGGAATGGTGAGTATGGGAGAGAGGTATTTTTACAACTTCAGGTAAAGTACCACAGTAAGACTGGAAACAGGGCCCTCCACTGGAGATGTAAGATTCCCACCAGGCAGAGGAACACAGGCAAAAGTCAAAGACATGGGAGCAGGTGGGGACCCTGGAGAATCAGGATGCTTGGGTAGGTCCCACCCGCCAGACAAACTCGACAGCGCCTGCGGAGAATGAAGAGGACCGGAAGGAACCATCACGCCTGCCCTTCACCACAGCTGGGCCTCGGCTCTTTACCTGGTTGTCAAGCAAGGGCTGCAGCATGGCACTTGCTGAGCCGCCAGCCTTGAAGGAGTCTCTCTGGTAGGAGCCCACGGGATCAAAGCTGTACACAGCTCCCTTCCCTGCAGGAAGAAAACAGTGTCTGTAAGGGGTGCATCCCGGCCACCGCCCAAACTCCAGTCATCATCCTGAGACAGGAGATGTGGACTAACTCAGCTCAATTTCCAGCTAACAACCAGAACACATTTACTGCTATGCAGGCCACACCCACAGGTGTCCCAGCTCCTACTACTACCCTTCAGCAAATACAGCCACAGGAAACAGGGCTACGGGCTGAGGCACAAGCGCCATGGCCAACCTGTACGCTAGAAACCTTTCGCCCTCAGAAGCTAATGTCGTGCGATGGTCCTGTGGCCCCCAGCATGAAAGTGGCTTCACAGACATCATCAAAATAAATTCCAAAAGCACGATTTGAGTGCAAAAGATAAGGTCAGATGTCCTTGAGAGAAACAGATACACAGGAGGCCAGGAGCTTTCTAATAAGGCAGGAAATGGCTAAGATGGACAGATCAGACTATGTTACTCAGATCAATGTATCAGCAAAAGAAATCTCCCCCACAAAGGGCAAAGACTATCCCCGGGGGCATCGGCCACGGTCACAGCCAAGGGCTGACATAACTGAATGGAGTCCTTGCAAATCTACACAGAAAGACTCATCTGCAAGTAAGCAAAGAAACAAAAGTGAATACACAGGTCAGCCTCTAAAGAAGAAATGCCGAAGGTCAATAAAAATAAAGATGCCCCCAAAATGTACGTTCTAATGCCTCTTGGTGGCAGAGGGCTACTGCGACATTCTTCCAGAGGCCTGGCCAGAACCAAGAATATAAAACCAACAAACAGCTGGGCACAGTGGCACATGCCTGTAATCCCAGCACCGGGAGGCTGAGGCAGGGGGATTGTTGTGAGTTTGAGACCGTCCTGAGTTACAAAGTGAGCAGAGCCAGCTTGAACTGCATATTGAGACCTGTGTCAAAAAAGACAAAAAAACCCAAAAAACAAACAAACAAAAACAAAAAACTTATGACCCAATAACTCAACCAGTAGGAATCTTCTCCAAGAAGAGCCTAATTAGAGAAGTACACAAAAGAGTATGTAAACTGATATTCTTCATACTGTTGTAACAAACACCTTCAAAAGACTGGCTAGGCACTTTATGATATAGCCACAGTTTAAGTCAGCCATTAAAAATCATGCACACTGCCTACTATCATAGCACTCTGGGAGGACGAGGCGGGAGGACAAGGTAGGAGGACTTGAAGTTCAAATGCAGCCTGGGCAAGATCTTGTCTTTAAAAAAAAGGTCAAGGATGTGACCCAATGCAAAGGTCATGGGTTCAATCCACGTACTGGAAAAAAAAAAATTTTATATATATACATACATATATAATTTTATTAGCTTGAAACTGTCTCTATAATACATCATCCAGTGATGTGACATATGGCAACAAAAAAAATACATGTATATAGTACATAAGTATCTTGTATCCAAAATGCTCGGGACCAGAAGTGTTTCTTGGAGGCAAGACTCAAATCTAAACATAAAACTATGTTTTATATATACTTTATACACACAATTGGAAGGTAATTCTATACAATATTTTAAGTACATCTGTGGATGAAACAAAATTTCACGGTGTGGATCCTTCGACTGTGGCAGCAGGTTGGTGGTCAAACTTCTGAACCCTAAGTCATTTTAGGTTTCAGATTAGGGATGCCCAAACTGAACTCTAGTTCTACTTAAACAAAACTTTTAAATGCATATACAACTATGTCTTTATTCTCAGTGCAGAAAAACTTTTAATTTGGGGGGAAAATGTTAAAAAGTACAACATAAGGTCAAAGGCACAGAGGTCAAAGCGGGTATTGACACTGACTGTTGGTTCCATGTCTTGAATGTCCCAATAAGAAGCGCTGGGTTCCAGGTCCCCCTGCTACTCACAGAAGGCCGTCTGTGGAGACATCAGCAAAGGGTCTGTATGGAGGAGTGATCCCTGTGATGATGGAGAACATGGACAGGGGCAGAGGAGGAAATGAAATCGGAGAGAAAGAGAGGAGATGTCTGAAACTTTCAGACACAATTGAAGGCAGTCTCAGCACAGATCTCCTATTCCTATTTTCCTAGAAATATTCAGGAGATGAATCCACCACAGTAAAGGAAGAAATCACTAAGAAGCAAGGTGCCCAGGAAACAGACTCAAGGCAAGGAGCAGGCAAGGAATCCCAGGGAGAGGGCCAAGACGTCCCGCAAGGAAGCACGCCCCAGGCGCAGGCTGCTGGTCCACCCGGATGAGGGGCAGGTCATCGGGGGACTGCGTTTAGAGCACGAACCAAGAGACCCATGCCAGTGAGTGAGACAGCTAAGTCAGAAAGCCAAAACAGAGTCTAAGAGAGGAACTATAATCACAGCATCCACGCCACCAACGACAAGCATGTGTGTTATGGTAGGGTGCTAATGAGAAGACAACACAGAAGAGCCAAGATCATCTCACCAAGACCATTATTTGGCAGAATCACACAGTGGACAACACCTCAACAGTGTTAAGTTCATTGCTGGGGAAATAAAAGTAAGTACCAGAAAATATAGGGGAAAGAGCCGGAAATGGTCCTTGCGCAATTGACCATTTTACACATAAATAAAAATCAATGTGGGGCAAGGGGTTTAGCTCAGTGGCGTAAGTGCCTGCTTGGCAAACTCGAGGTTGTGAGTTCGATGCCCATACCAAAAAAAAAAAAAAACCAATGTAAAGAACAACAACAAAAAAGCTAGAGACAGCCAGAAAGAACACCCATATCAGAGCACTGCAACGGAAGTCAAAGGTTCTGAAGTCAAACAGACTGGACCCCATGTCTTAGACCTGTTATCCAGTGGACCTGAGCTTTCACAGATTCTCTTCTGACTCCCTGACAAACTCAGAAGACACTGTCTGGGTCCATGGAAGTCCAATGGTGCCACTCTGAATGTTGCTAAAATATCAAATGATAAACCTGACTGCAAGCCAGACAGAACCTGAGCCCCAGAGGCCCTGGAAGTGCCCAGTATGCTATGCCAGGCAAGCTCACCTGTGGCTAGGGCCGAGACACCCAGGCACTACTACCCTCTGCATTTCCTCTCAGCTTCCAAGCAAGTGAAAAGCATTAGAGAGAGATGTGGCAACATCTGTGCCTAACCCAAGAACTAAACTGACCAGAGCATTTCCCAAAGTACCATCCACAGAAGTCAGAAAAGGAAAGGAAGAAACAAACCTGTTACAGAGAGGGGTGTGAAAACCAACCTAAGAACAGGTGGGGAGCTGAGAAGAGCTCGACCTTTCCTCAAAATTTTCCCTCACAAAACGCAGGGCTGCAGGGCATCTCCTCTTCCTTTCAGTCTGGAACGGGGTGCATTGACTACTGGGATCGCTCACCGCCTGGCTGAACACAAGCTGGGGCTGCTGCGTGGAGACTTGTCGCTGAGCCACTAGAAGCCAATCCCAGGCCTGAGCCAAACCCCTCATGTGGGCTCTTAACTGGGCTCCCTGGTGCCCATTGCAGCTAGGAGGAAGACCTCTGCTGCCCTGGCATCAGGAGGACTGCCGTAGCACTATCCAGGTCCATTTCCCTAACAAACGCTTTGGCCTGATCACCCTGATATTTCGTGCTTCTGTCCTGGGAACCCCAATAAGGTCTGGTTCAGGCCCCTGAAGGAATTCTGCTGTCACTCCTGGGCAACTCCAGCTACAGATCTGCCTGACCAAAACAGAAGACAGGATTTCCCCCACGAGGTCCTTTATCCAGACATTTCTGTACCTTCTTATTCCAGCACATCTTTCTAAATGGGGGCATGGATTTAGGCTGGAGGACTCTATAAGAACTGGTGGAAAACACAAGTGCTCATGTGGGGTAATACAGTTTTGGATCAATAATACCAGGGTCACAGACTTGATTTTCACAGGCACCCCTATCTTACTCTCACAGAGCTATTTCAAACAGATTCCAGGAACAGCAGGGTAAGTACAAGTATTAATCAGCCCAGTGTTCCCATGTTTAGTATGTGTGCTGTCAAAACAAGCACTACCTCAATGTTCTTAAGATACCACTTGTCAAAAATGTTCTAAGCCAACTATGTTTGTTACTTGTAACGTACAGCTACACTTAAGTTCATCTTCTCTGGGTCAGATTTCTTTCTGTGGGATAAAAATGCTAATCACTGGTACTAAGGAGGTCAAAGGTCTGAGAAATCGGTCAAATAACTGGCTCTTCAACATACACAGTGAACAGCACTCACTGCATGCTTCTGGGTGTCCTTCACTGCTTCCCAGCGGCACTCTCTTCTCACTTCCTGGTCAGAAAGTGAAGCTGCTGGGCTAGATGGCGTTTACAGGACTTGCTGACTCCAAATGGAAATGTATGCATCTAGAAATGCCCCACCCCCTCCACTGGAGAGAAAACACAACTCTACCTTCTTCGTCAAGTCCGCCAATGATGTTGTAAACGTAGTATGGAAAGAAGCGCCTGGAGTACAGGATGGTAGACAACATTGCAGCAATTGCGCCTGTGGTCATGGCCTTATTATTGGAATGCTTGTACATCTGCAAAACAGGCACATGGAGGCAGAGCTCGTCACAGTCCAGCACAATGGCAAGCACACACAGCAAAGGCGCACCTTAGCAAGGGGGAATCCTGCCCGTTCCTTTCATGATCAACCAACACAATATTAATAACTTACTTACAAATAACTTACTATATGCTGAATTTGGGGGCTATAAGAATTTTGAAATCCTCTGGTTTAGAGTTTGTTTGAACAAATTGAAGTCTATTTCCCATGTCACCTTCACCTCAGGTGCTGCTAGTTTAGGAGCAAATGCATACCCCAAAACTATGGCCTATATAGCCCCTAAGTAAACCCAGCCCACTACATGTTTCTGCAAATCGGTTTACTGGACCACAGCCACACTCATTTCATTACATACTATCTCTGCCTTTTTGATACTACACAAGAGTAGGGTAGCTGTTCTCTCTCTTCTTTTTTTTTGTTATTTTTTGGTATTCGTAATTGAACACAAGCCCTTGCCCTTGCCAGGCAAGCACTTGTGCTGCTGAGCTATATCTCAGGCCCAAGAGCTGGGTAGCAGTGACTGAGACCAGATAGCCCACAAAGCTGAAAATACTCTCTGGCCCTTTAGAGATACACATTAAGTCCACTGACCCTGATCAGACCCAAGTAGGCCCTTCTCCTTGTAAACATGAGATCTAAGGGCAGCATCCTTACTCTACATGGTTCCAACACCCGTTCCTCAGAGCCTCTAGAGCAGAGAACACACGTATCAAATACAGAGTCTTAGGCCTGGGGCATGGTGGTGCAGCCTGTGATCCTAGCACTCTGGGAGGCTGAGATAGGAGGATAGTAAGTTCAAGTTCAGTGCGTGCAACTTAGTGAGACCCTGCCTCAAAATAAAATATGTAAAAAGAGGACCAGCATGGAACCCAGTGTGAAGATCCTGGGTTCAATCCTTAATATTATTAAAAAACCCAAACCAAAATCAAGATCCTAGGATGACAATGCAGTGATTTCATAATCCTAGATTTATCATACCCATGGGAATCCTAATTATTCCACTAACAAATTCCACAAAAATTAAAAACACAAAATGGATTTAAGTTCACCACACAGCAAGCATCTCTAAAGGTAAGTCTAAAAAGTCTGTACTGTAAAACTAACAAATGAAAATCCACCCCACTAAATAACCAAAACCAAGGCATTACAATGTAAAACAATGACAGTCAAAATACAACTGATTAGAAACAAACTATTATATACATGAAGAAACTGATTACAGAAGAATTTTTTCCTAAAATAATTTATCACAAAGATCCTCTTGCCTCGGTCTCCTGAGTAGTGGAACTACAAGTGTGTGCCGGTGAGTCACGTCTTTCATAAGCTGTTAGGAAGCACATTTCAGTTCATTAAATGCTGCCACCTGCTTCAGTGACTGTGACAACACCCATAGTAAGTAACCGGAAGTAGAGGTGAAACAGATTTGATCGGCCCTGCGGATGTTTTTCAGTCATGTTTTTGGGTCAAACCTCCCCAAGATGGTCACCAGTGGCACCTTCAGGTGATGGGCGGGACTCTGACGCATGCTGGTAGTCTCTGTCAACTCCTGCTCATGTGTCCTGTCAGCTAATAGTGCAGGGGTATAAAGAGGGACAGCACGCGTCAGCAGACTGTGCAACCAAGTTCCTGTCTCAGTCTGGGCTGCCTCCTGCCAGAGTGACTTGTTTTGTTTTGGAGGGAAAAGGGCTTCAGGAAAAGACTTTCGTAGGGTCTGCAGATTTTAACAAACAGAATGTGCTACAGTTCCATGTTCTAGGACTTCAAAGATCCCACATTTAGGGTATGATCGTATCAGATACACACAGTTCTGGCAGTTAACTTAGAACATCTCCAGCTGTTCTAAGCAGTACAATCCTCAACAGCACAGGCACGTACAAGCGCATCTACCTTTAGTCGTGCTTCGATAATCTTTGTCAGGGTTAGACAGTCTCCATGAAAACCGCTGCATCCAATGACTGTTTTGTCTGTTCTGTAAAAAATGTATTTCAAGAAACTGAGTTGATAAGACTATAAAACAAAACATATCTGGCAATTTTAAATTCAAAATCCTATTCCCATTATTTTCTACATGGTAAAGGGACAACTCACTAGCCCTTTTGCAGCAGTGGGTCCACACTCCTAGTCTTATTCCTCACAAGTAGGCCAGACTTTTTGACTACATAAAACATATGAATAGTTAAAAAAAGAAGAGAAAAACAAAGTTAAGAAAATTACCGGTAGCACATACAATCAAACTTTCATCTTAATTTCCTTAGCCTATTAAGGGCTCCTATAAATTAAAAACATGCTTCAAGGAACTAGAATTTTCATGTAAGTAATAATATAATGGTAAAATGGGTAAAATTAAAGTCAGAAAAAAAAAAGACACAAGTCACCAATGAAACATGATAAAAAGCCTCTATATCACTCACAACCTAATGAAAGGTAATTGCAACTGACCTAAACTGGCCCAAAGTACCTAAGAAATGCTGGTGAAGGAGGGCAAAAACAGACACTGGAAAAGCATGGAAACAGCATAAAGTGATCTTTTTTGATGGGTAATTTAGGTTTACCTAGTAAAAACTTAAATGGACATTTCTTTCACTCAAGAACCCCATTACTAAAAATCCATCCTGTCAGCATACTCACACAGGCTGGCAGAGAAAAGTTCTATGCTCGCCTGTGAGCACACACAAACACACCTCCCCCACCCTATGGACTACTTAGCAAGGGAATGATTACACATTTTATACATCCACACAAATTCAACCCCTGTATCTCAAAACTGGACCCCTAAGTCTTGAGATCTAGAAGGAAATCTAAGCCCATTTTGCTGAAACCAACCTCACCACACCAAGTCTTCCCACCTCTCTGTCAAATACAAATAAGTATATAAACAACAACCACCAAAACCAAGACCTCCTTTCACCCACAAGGCTTTACTGCCTTTATTGCCATGGTAGTCCAACAAATGGGGCGGGGCTAAGTCTTAGAACTTCAAGATGCTCCTCCCCAGTACCCAAGTGCTTTAAGGGATGGAGGTCTCATGCGGCAAATGGCCAGTATGTGCAGCTTCACACAGGAGGGTTAGATTAGCCACAAAGGGCATGGCACCAGGGTATCTGATAATGCTGTTCTGTGCTATTCTCTATTTTCATATCCTAAGTAGTCCATAAAACAGATAGGTGCTCACCTAGCAGCACACACTGTAACAAATGTTACCAAGAGGAGCAAAAATTACCACAAAGATAGTTTCAAAATTATCTATTTCCTAATCTGAAAATCCTCAAAGCTACATGTTAGAAGAAAAGGAAAGAGCACACTGGTGGAAAGGAGGAGGAGAAAGGGGCAGACAGGAGCTGGGATGACACAGACCAACACTGTTAAGACATGGGTGATGGGTGGGACACAAGAGAGCTGCCCTTCCTTGCCTACTGGTATAATAGCAAAGAACACAATGCTTAGGACCTAAGCCTCCTCAACTGCTGTTCCAAGTCGGGCTAGTGTGACTAATGTTTCAATTAACAGACACTTGACAGTGTTTCTTTCTTTTTTTTTTTTTTTTTGGTGGTACTAGGGATCGAACTCATGACCACACGCTTGCAAGGCAGGCACTTATTTATGCCGCTGAGCTAAATCCCCAGCCCTTGACGGTGTTTTTAAAACTATCAAACATTGCAAGATGCTTTTGGGTGATGTACAGATATTTGGGCATATGGCTTCATTTTCCTGTTTTGGGGAAAAAACTACCTAACACATTAATACTATAAGGTGTCAACTATAACTGCTTAGGATATATTTAAACTGAAAATTAGGGAGGAAAAAAAAAGTTCAGATTTTAAATACTGTTAATGGCTAATGGTGCTATGGTTTCTCCCAAAACTCACACTGAAATTTAACTGTCACTGTGACAGTACTGGGAGGTGGCACAGGTGCTGGCGCCCTCACAGACAGATTAATGCTATTGTGATGGGGTGGCTCAGCCCTTCCTGCCCTCCCTCTTCGCCCTCCCGCAATGCGCTAACACAGCATGAAGGCCCTGAACCAGATGCTGGTGCTTCCGTCTTGGACTTCCCAGCCTCCAGGACTGTGAGCCCACAACTTCTGCTCACTGGGTTATCATCCAGTCAATGGTCCCGTTACAAAGCCCCAAGCAAACTCAGACCAACGGACAGAGCAGAGAGAAACGTGTTAACATCCAGAAAAATGCTAGAAGGATCTGGGGGATGGCACATGGGGGTTTACTATAAAAGCACTGCTGGTACGCAACACGAATCTCACACAAAACTACACACTGGGTTCTCAAGAAACACTCAAAACTTTTTTCTAGTAAAGTGCAAGACATGCTGTTAAGAGGCAACATAAAAGCTCATGAATCAAAGGGTTGAACCGAAGAATCCCTTGTAGTACTTAGGTCATCGCAAATGCAACATGAAAAGCATCATTAGAAATATTACTTACAATTTGTAACATTTGGGGCTGTCGCGGGTGTGAATGGAAAAGCCCTCACTCAATCGAGTGTCAGAAGCAACAATTGAAAAATCTTCTCCAGCAATTGCCAATACAGTACTGAGGAAAAACAGAGGGAAAAAAAATTAATTCTTGAGTGTATTAATCCTAACTCTCCAAACAGAAGAGTGCTCCACAGGAAATATTTGGAAAAATCCATTACAAGTGAACAAGAGGATTCAAATGGAAGAGACTGGGGGAGAGAAAGGACTTCAGTCCTCTCAATCAGGGCAACGCCTGGCATGAATGAGAAAGCTGTTCCACTCAACTATGTAGCATTACAATCTTCAAAACATTAAAAACCTACTTATGCAAGATACCAATATTACAAAACAACTTGAAGGGCAGGTCTGTGGCCTGGAGAACCAACTGAGGTCAAGAAGAGCAGCATTTCTTCAGAAACACTTTAGATAAAGCTTCAGAAGAGCAGCTCTATCTGTGAGACCTTATAACGTGCCACAGCAGACACTCAGGTATGTCAACAAATCAGTGGACAGAGCAGACTCTCCTCCCTTCTGGCTCTACAATTTCTGATAGCTCACTGAAAGACCACCTGGCTCTGAATTATAGCTCTCCCACTTACCAGGCATGAGGTTATGGCTAAGTTATTTAACTTTTTTTCTTCTGAGACAGAATCCCACAACCTAGCCCAGGCTGGATGTGAACTGGCGATCCTGCTGTGTCAGCCTCCCAAGTGCTAGGATCACTAGTGTGCACCACCATCCCTGGTGTTCTTCCTCAAGGCCTCACTTTCCTCGTATGTATGTCAGAGCTGCAGGAGTAGCTACCTTATCAAGGGTGCTGAAAGAATTAAATGAGTTAACAACTGCAAAGTCCTTATAATGTGTGTAACTGTTTATAATGGTGTGTAACCATCCCTCTAGTAAATGTGAGCTACAATTATCGTGGATGCGCGCGAAGACAATAAAATGTGATGACTAAGCAGGTAGGTTCTGGAATCACCTCAGGTAGAGGCCTCCCTTTGCCACTTCCTGGCTTGGACAAATTCCCCAAGCTCAAGATGATGGTGGTAACTACCTGTGTGATGGGGCAACAGTGAGAACTGGAGGATGCAATTCATGTGAAGCACTAAGCACAGCGCCTCACAGAACATGGCCACTCAGGAAACGGTAGCTACTATTTTCACTCAGACAGGATTTACACTGGGCTCTACAGTAGAAATGGCCAGCATTCCAGTTACCACACACAGCAAGCATAGGAAATCGGGCAGTAATTACAGCAGTTGGCCAGGGATTTAGCTCAGCGCCGTAAATGCCTGCCTGGCAAGCACAAGGTCATGAGTTCAACCCCCGGGACCAACAACAATAATAATAATAATAACAGCAGCACATGAAGGTGACTTACTCAGATTGTTCTCTTTGCGTAAGCAAGCAGAGGGACTCACTGCTAAAGATTATGGAATTTGAGCAAGGAACCAAGAATGAGAGCAAGAATGAGTCAGTGGAGGGAAAGAGGAGATGGAGAGAGGGGAGGAGAAAGGAAAAAAAGCTGCAGTAAGGCATATCACATACCAGGTATAATTCCCTATGATGAATGTTATTTTATATATATATATATAAAATATATCAATTGTAAAAAATGAGAACAGGTCCATTTGCACAGCTGGGTTTTGAGAAGACTACTCTCAGACAACAGCATTATGTGAAGTAACAGGGAAACACTGTTCCAGTAAGACCAAGGCAACACAATGGAGCATGGCAAGAAATGGGCACTTCTAAAAAAATTACAAAAGCACAAAGAGCAAAGTTCTGCTGACTACCTAAATGTGACAGAAACTGGGAAAACCATTTATGTCACTCACATTTTTTTTTTATTTTAAGAGAAAAAAAGACATAGAAAAGAAACACAAAAAGCAAAAGAGACAACAAACTCAAAACGGTTAACAACACAGGCTTTCAAAACAGGATGGGAATTTAATACTGGTTGTAATATTGCATATTGTCATTGTAAAGGTGTATCTATTGCCTGTTGTTTTTACTATCTTGAGTTACGATGAGGTAGAAAATCCCCATTGAAACATTTTACTCAGAGGCTAATGACTTAGAGAAGCCTAATTTTGTAGAAACACAGGCTGCTTGAGAGTCAGCTGCAAAAAGTGCTCAAGAAAAAGAATAAAGACTGAGAAAGTTATAAGTAACTTTTAGGGAAGTAATGACTTAAACGGGACTACACAGTGTCAAAAAGCAATGGATACTGTATAGTGAACACCTGAAAAATTCATATAATCCTAGTACTTGGGGGACTCAGGAAGGATTACAAACTGAAGGCCAGCCTGGACTACACAGCAAGTTTGAGGTTAGCTTGAGTAACACAGTAAGACCCTGCCTCAAAAACAAAAACAACAAAACCCCCTACCAAATGACAACAAAATAGAACTTGTAACAGTCTTGTAAATTGGTCTAATAACCAACCTTACAACAGGAGTATTTAATTAGTCATCCTAGGCAGTGTTAAGAAATGTACTGGAACCAGGCCTCCTGGCACATTCCTGTAACCTCCAGACCCTGAGAGGCTGAGGCAAGGAGATTTCAAAGAATTCCAGCCCAAGATGGGCAACTTGGCCAGATACTGTTTCACGAAGAAAAAAAGGGAGGCAATGGAGAGTGCACTGGAAAAACAAACATACCTTCAGTGGTAAAACATTTATGAGTTCAAATATCCTAATCCAGGCTCAATTTACAACAGTTCTGTGAGCAGTATTGCTTAACTTTATTTTTTAAGAGGTGACTTCTTAATACCACTGTTCACATATTGTGAGGATTAAATAAGATACTACTAGCAGTTTACAAAATGTGTCGTTCTTGATTCTCCACCAAAGTATGACACAGCTATGGAAGATAAGGGAACAGGAGTTTAAGAATTTGAGACCCAATCACCACACTCCCCTTTATTAGAATAACCAAGGCTAAAATCAGTCCTTCACTCTGTAACATACTCCAGAAATCTGCATATTCAACATAATTTATACGAACTCAATTAATGTTCTCGGTTTTAAGAAACAGAGTTGGCTTTGTATGTTTTAATGTGCCAAATTTGATAAACTACAACTATGGCCTAACCACGGCTTCAATTTACAGCTCTTCGTTGTCAAGAATCCAAAATAATAGTGCGTCTTTCTACAATCTTATTTTTATTAAGAAAAAGCTTTCATAGAAAGCTGGTAATTAAAAACGAAAGCAAACTGAACCTAACATACAAGAATAACACACATTAGAGCCGGCGATTTTGCTCAGCGACACAAGCGCTTGCTTGGCAAGTGCTGGGTCGTGGTTTCATCCTCGGTTAAAAAAAAAGAAAAAAACCCCACTATATTAAATATATTACATGGTTCCTTTTCTGTTTCCCTGACCTTTAAATGTTGAAAAAGCACCGATCTAAGCATCTGACCAACTAATCCCACCTTTTATCTAAAAGCGATTAGACATTTCAGCTCCAGATTACAATCATACATTCAACAACCGGGGCCAATCAACCATCACATTCAAGATTCTGATGCTAAGCTCCACTTTCCTACTCTGGCTTTAGAAACGTGTTCAGAAGCACGAAAACTAAAGTCCGCGGAGCAGAGGGTGTTTCGGTCTTCCGAAAGTCCCACTGCGGGAAAGCACAGGTCGCGCATTCAGAGAGTTTGTCCGGACCGGAGAGCCCGGCAATAGGTGAAACTCGAGCCACCCAGAAATCTGACAGCCCGCCCGCCGCGACCCCAAAGGCTTGCACCCGGAAGCCGGGAAGGGCCACAGCGAGAGCGAAAGCCCCAGGTTTTTACCCTCCGTTAACAGCGTAGGGCGAAAAGCGCTGTTGCAAAGGGCCCGCGGCACCGTACGGCTCCATCCCCAGCTCTCTGGCAGGCCCCGGGTACGAGGCCACTGTGGACAGCATCTCGCTGCGGCGTCCACCCCTGCTGTCTCACGGCAAGATGGCGGCCGCGACCGGAAGCCACGCGGCTTCCGTTTTCCTCAGGCGCCGCTCTAGCTGGCTCTCCTCGTTGCTCCTGGAGATTCGCTTGGCATCCAGACCTGTAGGGAGCAGGGCGCCCCGTATGCCAAGGGAGTTGTTAGGGTACACATGTTTTCGTGTGCGTGTCTGTTTTTACCCCTTAAGAACGTACTCCAATTCACGATTGGCGAACAAATATTTTTACGTCTGACGGTACAGAAAACTTGGCCAAAATGTGGAGCCACAGAGACTCGAATGGACACGGACGGGGCACAGGCGGGATTGTGCACGCCTCAGGATTCCGCGATGCCACGCTGGGTTACACCCCGGCCGGCCGACTCGACAAAATAGATGGCTATGTTCTTTAATGGCTCAAGACTGGACATGAGTCAAACTGCCATAAACAGCAGAACGAATAAATTAACTAAGGTATAGTCATCATGTAGGACAGTTCACAGCCAAGAAATGAACCGGCCAGAGCTCGATAGACACAGGGAAGACACTGCGAGAGGCTGCGCCTTCTAGACACAGCGTTGAGCAGAATACAGGCTGCATAATTCAGGGTTCGTACCGAGGAGGGAGGGCCTGTTTCGTGTCGTGGTGCTGGCAATATTCTGTGGCTTCACTCATTGTACAACTATTTGCCAATCTGTACATGTCATACGGACTTTGTTGTACGAATGTTATCTTTTCGGCCAAAAACGGAAGCAGGCAAGCAAGTAACTGGCTAACATCAAGTGGACTATCTGATGTGTACATGCGGTTCTGGAACCGGAAAAGTATTTTTTTAAAAAACTTAATTGTTGGGGCTGAGGATTTAGCTCAGCGGCATAAACACCTTCCTTGCAAGCGCGTGGTCGTGAGTTCAGTCCCCAGTACCGATAAAAAAAACTTAATTGTTTAAAATGTTTCATTTTAACTAAACAGAGGATAAAACAAAATATTTGCTTTATTATATATGGATAGATAAGCACATTGTACTTATTCAGGTCGCTCTATAGTTTAACACGGTGTCAGGTTCTGTCCCGGATACGAAAAAAGTATGTATTTCTTGTATTTAAGGAACTCAGAAAGTCATTGATAATACCAAATACAGAAGAAACAAGCATTACAATCTATGAATGCACCTAAATAAGCAATAAGAGTGATAAATCAAGATAAGCTGGACAACATTTATGAAACTGCAGTCTCGAGAAGAATGCTCGAGATGGCAGTAGCAGAATTAAAGTATAAATAATTGTATAAGCACAAGCCATCCGATTTTGTTTTTCCCTAATTCCACAAGTCTGACTAGCTAACATTCATTGCGAGCACTGTAAGGAATGCGCGCTTGCCAAAGCCGTCAGTCGGTTTAAAAAAAAAAAAAAAAAACCTTTAAAAATCGGGTTCCACAACGGCCAATTAAAAAAGGCAGGGAGCCGGCGGCCCGCCCCGGAAGTGCTGCAGACTCCAGCCTCGCGCTTCCCCTGCGTCGAAGGCCGAGGTGACACGGGAGGAAACCGAAAGCCCGCTAGTTCCCTGAGTGCGGTTTCGCGAGTTCACCCGGCCGATGCCGAGGCTGGGACTGGCGGAAGTGACGCTATCAACGCGCGTCAGGAGTTCAGTGGGGTCGTCAAGGGTCGCCGTGGCGGGCGCCTGGGCAGCCCGTGATTTAACTTCGTTTCCGCGGGCTCCTTGTCATCTCTGCAGTGACTCCAGGTAACGGCGTTTTTACCTTTTCCTATTTTCTGATGCCTTGGGCGTCAGAGGCGACCACCGCAGCGAGGCCGGGCGACGAAGGCAGGGAGGAGAGCGGAATGGACGCCCGGGCCTGCAGGGAGCGTTCCTCCTGCTCGCGCCGCTGCCGCTCGGCCTGTACCCGCCGCTGGGCCGCGACGCCAACGGGTACCTTTCTGGGCTGCGGTTTCCGTTTCACGGGTCAGGATTCTAAGACTGGCCGGCACAAGACAATCTGTACATCTAAGACCCAGAATCTGCCCTGTCCGGTTTCCCCTTGCTCCTTGTTGTATGGCAGATTTCGCCTAGGCCTGTGACTGTCCGCTTTGCTACCAGCCGGTGTGGGTTATTATAAAGTTGGACTTGATACTTTTTAAACGTGTTGTCAGAAGCCTGTGGCTTCGAGCAAGGTTAAGCTTAAGATACGAACACACAGACGCACGCACCACTTTATTTACAAAGTCTGCATCTCTAGGCGCAGGCCTGTGTAGTGTCCCAAAATTCTAGACGGGGTTTTCTGAGGAAAAATTATGTCTGAGTTATAGGGCCACTAGAAGACTATGCAGAATTAATTTGATTGCTTTCCAAAAAATCTCCAGTTTGATGCTTCAGTTTCCACAAGATGAAAACACTGCAAACAGTTGTTTTGAAAAGATAAGTTAGTGCAGTAATGATTTTGTGTGTATGTGTGTGTGAGAGAGAGAGAGAGAGAGGGAGAGAGGGAGACAGGAGAGACAGAGAGAGAGATACTGGTGAGGAACGATGGGTTTGCGCCATAGCTGAGACTGAGAGATGATCTCTGAATGGCCTACCCAAAGTCGTCCAATTTTGTGGAACTAACCAGTTTTTTCTATATACTTTCAGTTTACAAAAAGTGGTTAGTACCACTAAAGATTGTAGATAAATCTCTGGTCATAATTAGGGCTCTGCATCCTGGCCTCCTTTCTGTTGGCTCAATCATAGCAATTACGCCTTAAACCTAACTTTCAGCTTCCAGTTTTATCCTCTCAAATTTACCTATAAACTTGTCAAAGACTACTCATGCTGCACTTCAGAATCCTATAACTGATCTTATTGTCTATGTAATAGCATCTAAAACTCCTGGGGGTTTGTTTGTTTGTTTGAGATACGATTTACTGGCTGTCTAGTTTAGGCTGGCTGTGTACTCATTATGTAGCTCAGGCTGGCCTGGAACTCACAGTGATCCTCCTGACTCAGCCTCTCAAGTGCTGGGATTACAGGCATGTGCCACCACACCAGGCATTTATATTGAACTATTTGATCCAGGAAATGTATTCTTTTCATCTTTATATCTGCAGTGCTTCTGTTATAACAATGTCAGAAAAAAGCATTAAGTTTCTTGTAGCTCCAATACATTTACTTTCAAAAGCAGCGCTTTCAGTTTCTTTGGACTCTTTTTTTTAGTGATGTTTGTAGAGTAGATAGTCTTTGGAGTCTTATGCCTTCTCCAAGTGATTGTCACTTTCATTGCTTCAGCAAATGTCTGAATATTTCCTCTGTACCAGTGAGTGGAATGTGGGTCTTTGGACAATAACCTGTAACTTTGGAATCTGTAAATTCTATGTGAAAATATCTTATTAGATGATAATAAAGATTGGAACTGAAGTTTAATAATGATAGTAGCTAATATTTGGCCTGTACTTACTATGTAACAAGGCACATTTTAATGAGTTAACTTGGTCAGTTGATCAATTCTCACAGCATCCTTGAACAAGTTATGAGTCTATTGGAGCAGAACCAATAATAGAGATATAAAGGGGGTGTCTTTTAAGGGCTGGGGCTGTAGCTTCGGAGTAGAGCGCTTGCCTAGCGTGTGTAAGACCTTAGGTCCCATTCCCAGCAGCCCTCTTCCCCCACAGCCTTTTATTTATTTTTTAACTACAACAGAATTTTAAAGTATATCAGTCAGGGGGTAACAATGGTACATACATTGTGCCCTGTCATCCCCAAATCATTCACCCAGAGCACATCTGCGTTCAGTCTTCCGAGCAACACCAGTACAAATCTTTCTCTTCAGTGAACTCAGACAAATCAATAGTGTAAGTATCTTAACTGCTTTTATATACATAGACATACACATATACATATGTTGTTTCTTTCAGCTTCTCACATGAATGAAACAATATGATGTTTACACATGTGGCTTATTTATTTCACTAATAAGTATGTTCCCAAGGTGCATCCATTTACCTATAAAAGTCTCCAGTTTATCATCCTTTATGACTGAGCAGTACTCCATTGTATAAAAATACCACATCATTTTTATACCTCCTGCAGTCAGTGGGCATTTAGGTTGTTTCCAAGATCTGGCAGTTCCAAACTGCTGCTATAGCTATGGGAGCGCACATGTCACTCCCCGAAGTCTTTTAGTAGTCATTATTGGAAAGTAATGCATACACAATAAAGAGATGATGATGTAGCAGAGCAAATATAGGCATGTTTGCATTACTGTGTTCTGTAGAGCAAGATTATTATTACCTTTTAAAATGTTTTAGTAATTGTTGTGTCTGCTTATCTTCCTTCACAGTCTTTTTATTAAAGTCAGAGCTCAATAATGATAATACTAAAGTATATTGGGTCCAATTCTGTATTTATTGAACTTTTATAAGACATCACAGAGGGTATAAAATTGAGTGGAATATTTTAAACTCTGAACTTGGTCTGATAGTGTTGGATATACATACAGTACTTTATATACATGTTCTATTGTGGTAGTACAATATGCTTAAGAACTAGTTTTCTCCCTGGGCATGGTGGTGCATACCTGTAGTCCCAGCACTTGGGAGACTGAGGCAGGAGGATCACTACGAGTTTGAGGCCAGCCTGGGCAACATAGTTCAAGGCTAGGTTGAACTACATACTGAGAGCTATTCTCAAAAAACCAAAAAGAAAAAAAAAAGAATTAGCTTTCTCTAAGTGCTTTTCCCCAGAAGTTTCTAACGCTTGTTATGACACCATAAGGTAATTCTGTGTATCATCACAGGAAACGTGGAAGAAGGGTGTGAACTTTAGGATTTTAAGGCAAGAAGAAAGTATTCCGAAATAATCTTACAGTTTTTCTTAATTTATTTTATGTACCCACCAAATTGTGGTTATAAGACTATATGGGTTAATTGTGTCTTACCTTAAACCTCAATGTTTTTTCTAAGCAGCATCGCTTTTCCTGGTGTGTGAAGAAAACCCAGAGGGTTGAAGAAGTCGATAAGAAGAGCGCTGGGGATGCTCTAGGTAAAGACTGAGCGCTGAAGGAAGTGAGCATCATGGATCAGAACAGCAGCCTGCCGCCGTACGCCCAGGGCTTGGCCTCTCCCCAGGTAATGAGCCAGGTGGTGTAGGGCGGGCTGACATGCACGCTGTAGAAGACAGTGCACAGAGCAGGGGGCACTTACCGCCTGCGGTTGAAAGTGGACTTGCATGTTTTTTTCAGGCACTGCGTTTTGTAAATAGTCCTTTTAGTCTCTGAATGGGCACAGTGGTTTATTTGGGCAGTTTGTTTGAAAGTTAAAATGTATTTGTTTATAAAATAGCTTTGTGACAAGCACTTGGAGGAGAAAGTTTCAAATGATTCTAAAGGTCTTTGACTTTGAAAGTTACCCTCACCAAATTATTTTCTTACTTTATCTTTTCCTTTTTATGTTAAAAATTCTAAGTCACAGATCTTTCTTTTAGCACAAATCTTTTTAAAATTTAATAACTTCTGTTGAGATATAATTCAGATACAATAAAAACATCATTTTAACTATACCCTTTGATAAATATATTAAGTTACGGACCATTTCATTTTTCCTAAAAAGTTTCACCTTGTCCTTTGTAGTCATCTCCTGGCCATAGGTGATGCTTTTCAGTGCTAAATATTAGTTTTGCCTATTTGAGATTTTTACATAAATGAAGTCACACGGTATGTACGTTGGTTGCTTTGCCTGGTGTAACGTTTTCTGTATCAGTAAATAATTCCTTTTAGTTGCCAAGAGTATTCCTTCATATGACTTACCACAGTTTACCTATTCTGTAGTCTCTGACATTTGAGTTATTTATAGTTTGGGGGCTGTTGTATGTAAAGTACCATAGACATCTATCTGTGTCGTACGTTGTGTTTTCATTTGTTTTGGGTAAATACTTAGTAGGATTGCTAGGTCATGTGCAAGACTATATTAAGCTTTGTAGCAAATCTATCAGACCATCTGCTGTGTCTTTGCCTTTTTGTGATTTACCAGCAGTGGAGAGAATTCTAGTCTCTCTGCTTCCTCACCAGCACTGTGGGCCTGCTGGTTGTTTTTGTTGTCGTCGTTAGCTTTCCACCATTGTAGTGGTTGCTTAGTAGCATTTGATTGTGCATGTATATGTTGTGTATTTGTGGTACTGGGGATAGAACCTCGGACTGCGCTACCACTGAGCTACATCCTCAACTGTGTATTATTTATTTTGAGACATGGTCTGGGTAAGTTGCTCACACCGGCCTTGGAGTCTTGCTGCCTCAGCCTCCTGAGTAGCTGGGATTACAGGCATGCACTAGCACACCTGGCACATAGTGGTTATAATTTCTATTGACGACTAATGATCCTGAGGGTCTTGTCAAATGCTTTATTGGCCATTTGTGTATCTTCATTTGCAAAATGTCCTTTACATCTTTCATCATGTTTTACTGATCTATTTGTTCATTTTGTTTTGTTTTCTAAGAGTTCTTTATAGGATTTTTTGTTTGTTTTGTTTTGTTTTGTTTTGTGGCCCAGGCTGTCCTCTAACTAAGGACAGCTATCCTCGTGCCTCAGCTTCCTGAGTGCTGGGATTACAGGAATGTGCCACTATACCTGGTAGGTCTAAGAGCTCTTCGTATTCCTTTCTCACATGTACATAATGTGGTTGTTGTTCTCTCAGTTGATGGCTTGCCCTTAGAAGTTCTTAAATTTTTTTCCAAAGTCTAATTTATCAGTTTTTTTCAAGGATATTCTGCGTCCTCAGAAATTCTTGTCTCCCTAAAGTCCTAAGGATTTTTCTCCTTATACTGTAGTTTTAGTTTTAGTTATATCTATGAACTATTTGAATTAATTTTTACATGTGATTGAAAGTAAGGCTGACCCTTACAAAACTTAGTATTTTAAAGTGAACCTAACTTTTTTTCTCACAGATATTTTTGGAGAAGTAAATGATAGTTGCAATAGAACTTCATACCTAGACTGTTAATAGCTACAGTACAGATTTACCCTTCTTTTGTATTCTGCCTGCCACTATGTTGTTAAAACAACATGAGTGTCTTACTGGTCACATTGGCCTTGTGCTTTCTGCTAGATAAAAGTAGTGGGAGTGAGAAAGAATGGTTGACTCTTTTTTTTCAATCTTGCATGTTTTTGAGAATGTAATGCAAATTAGGGGCCTCTCCACACAAAATATGTGCAGGTACTGCCGTGCATCCTGCAAGGTGTGACTGAAACCGTGGTGAGTGGGGGGGAGTGAAGGTCTGTAATGCCAGACTTGAGAGGCTCAGCCAGGCGGATCGCTGCGGGTGAGAGGCCAGCCTGGGCTACAAGGTGAGTTGGAGCCCGGCCTGAACTACATAGGGAGACTCAAAAAGAAAAAGAAAAAAGAAAACCATGGTGAGTGTTTTTTTTTTTTTTTTTTTTTTTTTTTTTTTTTTGTACCGGGGATCGGTGAGTGTTAAAACTCAAAAAATGTTACTACACAAGAAACACATTGCCATTTGTCCCCTTCAAAATCCCCCACTCACTTTGAATACGCTCACCTGCCACTCTCTGAAACAGTTCCTAAGTCCTCTTTCTTATCTTTAGTTGCGCTGTTGTGACTACTTTGATGTTTATGTTTTGTGGTCATTTTGACCTTGGATGCAGGAAGCCAGAAGTCATCGAGTGTGCCTGGTCCTGTGAATGAGGTTGATGGGGACACACTGTGCAGGTTCTCACAAGCCTGCCTTTCTGGTGGATGGCACTTGGCAGCAGAGTTCACTTATTTTTATCACATCTTGTAAGAGATCCATTAAGCTGTCCCCAGCCCCTGCAGACTTGGCTCCACTGATTTTGGCCCTGCTGGAGGCACTGGCTTGGGTCTGTAGACCCGGTCTCACCTGCTTGCGAGACCTGTGTCTTTGGCCACATTGTATGCCTTCTTTGGGCATCAGTTTCTTATCTTCATATGGGAAGAACAGTTCTGTTCTCCTTTCCCAAAGGACTACTGTGAGACTTAGATATATTAGCAAATGTAACAGTGTCTGGGAAAGCTTGGATGTGTGATGGAAAAGCAGAATGGTACTATTATTTTGTAGAGTTATGTTTTTGGAATGGCAGATGATCAACCTTTTTGAATAATAATCTAATTGTCATCATCATGGTTGATAAAATGATACTTTATTTTCTAAGTACCTGTTTTCCCATTCAGTGTTTTGGGTGAGTATCTCCAGGCTGAGCATATAATTAACCATCTACACTGGGACAGACACTTAAAGAGTAGAAGGGGTGCTATCCCAGGTGCGTGAACAGAGATATGTAGTCATGCGGTTATCTCCCTTTGTTCTTTGTAATAATCATAGTTTGTTGTTATAACCTAGATACACTTGAAAGGTTAAGCAACTTCCTGTTTTCTTATGTTCGCACATGTAATAAGTAGCAGGGGATTCCAAATCCCAAGCTCTTGCCTACCGTGTTCAGTATTAAAAAGACAGTTTAGTGTTTAAGAGTAGCAAGCTCTTAGCTAATAATGTCTGGTTACCAGACATTGTACTCTGAGTACAGACAGTGTACTCAGAAAGCAGCTCCCTGTACACCTTGTACCTGTGGTTCCACTGGGAAAGACCCACAATCCTTAATGCCAGCTGCCTGGCTCATCATTTCTTTGCTTCCCACAGAGTGCCATGACCCCTGGAATCCCCATCTTCAGTCCAATGATGCCTTATGGCACAGGACTCACACCACAGCCTGTTCAGAATACCAACAGCTTGTCTATTTTGGAAGAGCAGCAGAGGCAGCAGCAGCAGCAGCAGCAGCAACAGCAGCAGCAGCAGCAGCAACAGCAGCAGCAGCAGACGGTGGCAGCTGCAGCCGCAGCTGTGCAGCAGTCGGCACCTCAACAAGGGGCTCAAGGGGCCTCGGGCCAAACCCCACAACTCTTCCATTCACAGACTCTTACAACTGCACCCTTGCCGGGTACCACCCCCCTGTATCCCTCCCCGATGACGCCCATGACCCCCATCACTCCGGCTACACCCGCCTCTGAGAGCTCTGGGATTGTGCCGCAGCTGCAGTGAGTATTTGGGGCTGTGTGCATGCTCTCCTGTCCCAGAGAGGTCCCCGTGGGTGTGTTGTGCTCTGTGCATGCAGAGGGCTCAGTTTACCTAGGGAGTGGAACAGCGGTGGCCCTCTGTCTCTGTGACAGGGAACCACAGCTCTCTGTGCAAAGCTGTCCTAAGAGTTTCAGAAACAGGGCCACTTGTTTGGATGTACTCGTGCCATTAAAACTGAAGCCTGGTTGGGTAGACCCCAACCTCATGTGGTAGGGTTTGTCACAGGTCATCACGGTACTTGTTTTTCTTGTATTTATTATGAGCGTTGCTACAAATCTCTGAAGATCTGTGTCCTTCGCATAAGATAACAGTGATGGTTCTTGTCGTTAATGAGTTTTTCTGTCTGAGTGAAGTGAAACCTGTGTTTCTGCATAAATGAAGTGAGTCATCAAAACGGTGTGGGGGGGTTTCTTGAAATACAGATGAGTATTGCTGGGTATCAGTCAGTAAGAATCACATCGCTTTTACTTTTGGCGAGCTTCTTACAGGTAAATGAAAGGGTACCAGTCATGAGGTTACAGCTGCAGCTTTCCTTACTCCCTTTAGAGCTGGTATTTCCCGTTTGCTGGTTAATCATCCTTTACTTACGTGCCTGTCGTTTATAATGGATCCTGACCATTGCCTAGAGATGTCAATGTTTCCACAGTTTTGTTGGCCCCTACACAATTTTTAAAGTAATTTTAATGATTTTAGGAAGGGAAAATCTGTTAGCTCATTTTTGTCTCCACTGCTCCCAGTTGTCTTGCATGCTTGCTTGCCATGAAAAATCCAAATTCATATTTTGGTTTAAGTCATAAATTATAACCAATTTGGGACAGGTTATTCTGATACTTTACAGGCCATTATTGAGTTTTCATTACCTAATAAGAGCCATGTTAGGTGGGAATTCATTGCACTTAAAACCTTACAGACTTACTAGAAAGTAAGGTAAATATTTAACTAATGAAAACAGATGAGTGCATTTACCAATTACATGATTAAGTTTGTGATAGATGGACCAAAATTTATTCAATACAGATACATGTCACAGGTGGCAAAAGGCTGAGGACAGGTGTGCACAAAGGTGTAGGAAGCTGGGTGTGGTGGTACATGCCTGTGATGCCAGCATTTGGGAGGCTGAAGCAGATTGCTGTGAGTTCAGGGCCAGTCTGGGTGCCTAGTGGGTTCAAGGCCAGCCTGAACTGTTTATCAAGACTCTGCCTCCAAAAAATAAAAAAGTACGGGAAGAAAACAGATGATACAGAAGTAAAAACACAACCTTTTGACTGTTTGATCATATATCAAAGGAGACTGCTGTCTTCTCTCTCTTCTCTTTCTCTCTCTCTCTCTCTCTCTCTCTCTCTCTCTCTGAAATCAGGCTGGCCTTGAACTCTATATATTGCAGACTAGTCTTGAATTCACAGTGATCCTACTCCCTCAGCCTCCTGAGTGCTGGGATTCCTGGTGTGTGCCATCACGCCTTGGAAACACTAGGTTCTCAACAAGATTATGAGCCATCAGATTTTCACAAGTATTGCTGACAGTACAAGAAATCAAACAGAAACAACAAACAGTGAGCTAGAAACTATTGTCTGTGTACAAGGTGTGATGGAAATAGTGCATGTTTCTATTTGCTGCAGTAAGGCATACTGTCATTAATCCCCTTCAGAATACTAGTGAAACAGATTCCTGGGTCATCATTTAACACCCATTGTGTAAAAGTTAATTACTGGAATTCAAGTAACTATGTTCTCTTTTCAAATTTCTTACAGAAATATTGTATCTACAGTGAACCTTGGTTGTAAACTTGACCTAAAAACCATTGCACTTCGTGCCCGAAACGCTGAATATAACCCCAAGGTCAGAGCTATCTCCATGTACTTTAAATCATCTGGTAAAACAGAAATCTTACAGTATTTTCTAGATCAGAAAGTTTGTGTTGTGCTTAAGTTCTTGACAAGAGTAAAATGAGTATGCGGGGTAAAATTCGTATGGTTTATAGTACATATGATAAGTTTATTCAACTTGAACTTTGAAGTTTGAATCATGTACAAGTCTCTTGAGATTTGGCAGTTTATGAGATAAACTCAATTTATATACACTTCTCACTGTAGTGGTCACTGAAGCTGGAGAACAGGATATGGTGCCTTTAATGTTTTGTACTATGTGGAAAAGAATGACATAGCGTACGGTGGGATTTGCGCAGGGGGGGTGTCATCGTTGCGTGTGGTTTTTGTTTTTTGTTGGTTGGTTGGTTGTTTTTAAGATAGGCCTGGCTGTATAGTTTGGGCTGGTTTGGGGCTCCTGAGCCTCCCACCCCAGCCTCCCAAGCGCTGGGATTATACGTGCTGGCCACCATACCTGGCTGATGCGTGATCTTAGTAATCTTGTCGAAGAGCTGGGGAGAGAGCATAAAGATGAAACAGGATTAGTCAAAAATTAGTCATTATTAAAAGTTGTATAAGTACAACAAGGTTTACTATATTTTTCTTCCTTTGTATAACTTTCATATATTTTCCAATAAATACATTAGTAGCAAGAAAGCTCCACAAGGTTTTTGATTTTAAGATAGCAGCCTGAGTACATGTCAAAAGCTTTTGTGACTTTGACAGTAGAAAAGATACTTCTACATTAGTGAATATTGCATTCAAAAATGGACAAGGCGGGGTGGTGGTGAACACCTGTAATCCCAGCACTCAGGAGGCTGAGGCAGGAGGATCACTGTAAGTTTCAGGTCAGCTTGAGCTCCATAGTTAGTTCAAGGCCAGCCTAAAATCTATAGTGAGACCCTGTCTCAATAGAACAAAAGACCTTCTTAGAGACCCAGATGGAGCCAGCTGGGCACATAGGTCCGAAGGAGACGACAGGGTGGAGGCTGACCCTGAAGAAGCAGCTCTGCAAAGTGGGAAGCATCCATCAGACAATATAGATGCCTGCAGATCTCGACTGGGGAAACCAGTGTCCAACTGATTTCCTCTAACAAAGGAAAATAAGTTTGATATAAAAAAAAGAGCACAAAAGGGCCACTGTGGACAGTTTCGAAGATACAATCTTTGTTTCTCATTCCTTTGGTAAGCTACTGATAGCTGGCAGCCAGCAGGAGGCCAGGCAGGCTGTTCTGCTCTTGTGCAGCAAGACAGGGCACCAAAGAACACAGTGCAGTGGTGTGTGAATCTCTCCAAAGAGCTGAGAACTTAACTGTGAGTGTATGTGTCTGTCAGTGTTCTGCCAGGTCAACTCTGTTTCCTTCACCAGTGCATCTCAGTTACCTCCTTTTCATTAAATATTCAATTCAGGCTGACCACAACTTCATGCTTCCTCCTACCATTTCATGATTTGCCTGTCATCTTGAAACAGTGGCCACATAGCAACATGTAGGCATTGCTGTTAGGCAGTGGAAGGAAGGGAAGAACAGGGCAGTATTGAACACAGGAAACGTGTAGAACCTCCCTTATGTCTTACACTGTATGTTAGTCGGCCGCAGGGAACCAGGAGAGTAAGTGCCAAGAACCAGATTGACACTGTCAGCTACATGTTTTCTCATTGGGTTGAGTCCACTTATTTTCTGTCCCTGAAATACTTACCCACACGTTACAGGATGAGTCACTTACCATGCAGACCCTTGTCTGGCTGGGCAGCAAGTAGTTGTGGATGGTGCCTTTACCTGAGACTGTCTTAGCCATGGATTTGTGGGACTTTTAAATCTCGGGTTGTTTGGCCTCATGCATGTAGTTAAGTACTGTACGACTCAGTTACATCCCTAGTGCTTCGTGTACTTTTTTTTTTTTTGGTACTTTGGTCCATGTGAAAGACTTACTAAGACACTAATACTGCTCCAGACCCTGTGAGATCTCACACAAAAGTTAAAAGATCCTTGAATATCTACACAATTTAAGATGAAGACAAAAATACTGGTCACTAGCCAATTTTCACTTACTCTCTACTCTCATTTTTATGTTATGTAACGATTACTAAAGATAAATAATAAATTTATTATCCAGCTTTTCTAAGCATTCAAAACAAAAAACTCAGTTAACACCCAAAGATTCTAAAGTGGTAACAACAAAGTGATAGAAGAATGTGGATGTCAGTGGTCTGTATAAACATTTCTACCCTCGCTAGAAGTTACTGAACTAAAACATGTGAACCAGCTATGGCTCAAAAAATAAAGAGCCGGGGATTTAGCTCAGCAGCATAAGTGCCCACCTTGCAAGCACAAGGTCGCAAGTTCGATCCCCAGTACCAGAAAAAAAAACAGTAATTTTACAATATCGAAATCTTTGTTACAGTGTCAGTAATTATCTGACCAATAAAATGTTAGATTAAATGTAGGAAATTCAAAGTAATTTGACTTTTTTTGGACTTAGATAAACTAGAACATACTTCTTGCATTTTTATAGATATTAAGATTAGGGGAAGACATAGACCGGTCTTTATAAGTGTCAAGGCAACCTTTCTTTTTTTTTTAAGGCAATCTTTCTTTGTGAATTAGTCATCTTAGTGGTTGGGAATGTAACTCAGTAATAAGCATGTATTTAATTTTTAAATTACTTGAAAATAGGCTTTTGTCTTGTTTCATAAAAACCTATTAACTGAAACCAGGAAGTCTATCCACTGTTGAAGTATTTTTCCCCTTCAGTTATAATCTTAGGAAAAGTTTTCTCTAAAAGCAACCATCTTTAATACATAAAAAATGGAAAGTGAAAGCTTTTTTTCTTTTTATGTGTTTAATAAATGAACATTATATCTAAGGACCAACTGGAAACAAAGTCTCACTTCATTACATACTGATATGAAATGTGGTTTATTAATCCCTTTGGGAAGTAGAAAGAGATTATCAGTTTGCCTAAAAATTCATGTTAATAAAACAAAATTTATATTTGGAGATGCTAATCATAAGCGTCAAATACAAGGAGGAAATAGGTTTTGATGTTTTTGAGGCTATTAGGCTGACGTATCGAAGCGTGTATAGCATTTGCCTAGCATGCACAAGGCCTTGGATTCAATTCCTGGCACCCTCTCACCCTCCAAACAATACCACATTACAAAAACCAAGGCTTCCAAACATTCTTCGTCGTCTTGTGGTAGGCTTTATATGTAAAAAGACACAGATCTGAGATCTTGGGGTAACTCATTGGTCACAGTAAGGTGATTTGCTCTTCTCCTTGTTCTAAGTGATGTAAGAAGACAAGTATCTTGGCAGCTGTGTAAGTTAGGTCGTTCCCACTGGGTGTCATGGTCTTTCTCGTTTTCTAGTTCTCAAAGCTCAGCAGTTTGGGTGACCTCACTAATGCTTCTCTCTGACCATTTTAGCGGTTTGCTGCTGTAATCATGAGAATAAGAGAGCCACGAACCACAGCGCTGATTTTCAGTTCTGGGAAAATGGTGTGCACGGGAGCCAAGAGGTAGCCGTAAGCAATTCGTTCTCCTGCTCTGTGTGTAATGAAGGAAAAGGCGTAGGTCACAGCTTCTAGGTTTTAGGCCAGCACTTGAAAGGCTGCTGTTACAGTGCCTGAGCCAATCACTTTAGGAAGCATTAGTTTCCTTCTCTTAAAAACAAGCATAAGTTTTCAACATTACGGTGCTTTCTTCTATATAATTCAGATGTATTTTATGTTAATATAGCATCAAAACCTAGTAAAGATTCTTTTATACATGAAAGGTTTTTTATATAAAACATTTCATAAAAATACTGATGAAGATCACAAAACTTGGGCCAGGGGTTTAGCTCAGCGGCATAAGTGCCTGCTTGGGAAGCACAGTCATGAATTCGATCCCCAGTACAAAAAGAGGAAAAAAAAAAATCACAAAACTTCACAAAAGTTGGCGTAGAGCATCACAGACTGGTTGGGTCTGGCAGTGAGGCAAGACCGTGTGTTTTGGCCAAAAATGCCAGCCGGCCTCCATTGGAAGAAATTTTAATTGTCTGTGAGTTCTGCATGTCTTCAAGGAATACATCCTTGTCATACAAAGTGTATTCTCCATCTCTTTGAGCATGTCGGTGCTCAGGGTCCCGTACTGTTCTTAACTTTCTTTAACACTCAAAGCTTCTTTAACAGCTCACATCTTTAGTGTAAGTCAAAAGCTTCTAAAAGCGGGAAGATTAGTGACATCAGCTTCATAAAGGTTAAACAAATGAACTCAGACTTTTCTCTTTTTTTTGGTACCAGGGATTGAACTCATGACCTCACACTTGCCAGGCAGGCACTTACGCTGCTAAGCTAAATCCCCAGCCCCTTTTCTGTTTTTTTTTTGAGACAGGGTCTCACTGTCAGTTCAGGCTGGCCTTGAACTCACTTTGTAGCCCAGGCTGGTGTTGAACTCACAGCGATCCTCCTGCCTCAGCCTAGTGCTGGGATTACAGGTGCATGCCCCTACACCTGGCTTGAACTCAGACTTTGAAAATAAAAGATGATTAAAGTATACTTGTAGGTAGGGGCTGGGGATTTGGCTCAGCGGCATAAGCTCCTGCCTTGCAAGTGTGTGGTCATGAGTTCGAACCCTGGTAAAGTATGTATGTATGTATATATATATATATATATATATATATATATATATATGTATATGTATGTGTACATATATATATACACACACATATATACATACATACACATGCATACACACACACACATACTTGTAGATGTCAACATATGAAAGCTTATGGATATTTTAGCTTCTTCTGAACTTTGAAATCGCCTTTTAATGAAAAGGCGGCCATTGGTGTGGACATCCTATTTCCTAGTCTCCAAGTTTTTCAAGAAGACAGAATATGAATCTGTGTGAAGCTCCCAGTCTTCCTTGGCTTCAGCATGCAAGGATGACACTTGGTGCTGTGAATGGAGCAGCAGAACTGTTTCTTCTGTTTCCTGAAACAGACTTTCCATGTAGTGTTTAGTCCTGTTTGTCCCAGAGCATCTGCTGGCTAAAGATTGTGTATCTAGTTGGGTACCTTTTGATGAATCCTAGAAAACACAAATTTATTTTCTTGGGAAAAAAATAAAGAAGTGTGTGTCGTAGTTTAACTTCATCCTCTGACCCCTGCTCTTGAGAGTGTTTGTCTGTAGCATTGCTGTTTGTATTCTGCTTTTCTTACATAAGCTTGAAGCTGCTGAGTCATAGTAGATAAAGGGAGACTTGATACATAGGAGGACGGGTTAATATGTTGTTTTTTCACGTAGGAAGGCTCATCTGTATTTTTCTATCAAGATGAAGCTTGTTAGTTTTTATTTCCATGTAAAACATTTGGCCCAGATCCTGTCCCTGAAACTCAAGCTCAGTAATTTGGCTGATTTTTTGGTAGGTCTGTGATTTTGTGAGAGACACAGGAACACTTTATAATTAAACTGTGTGGTGTTTTTTTTTCTCCTATTGAAAGGAGAGTGACCAGTTTGCATGTTATTACTGTTGTTTCCTGACTTGGATTTTTTTTTATAAGTTATTCATCTAAATAATTATTTCAGCTGACTCAGTCAAGTTACTCACTTTTTCCTTTCCCTAGTGAAGAACAGTCTAGACTAGCAGCAAGAAAGTATGCTAGAGTTGTGCAGAAGTTGGGTTTTCCAGCCAAGTTCTTGGACTTCAAGATTCAGAATATGGTGGGGAGCTGTGATGTGAAGTTTCCCATAAGACTGGAAGGTCTGGTGCTCACCCACCAGCAGTTCAGTAGGTAAGTGAAATGTGCCTCGGCCACTGCCAGTCTGTAATCTCCTTAAGCACATTCCGGATCAACCACGTGTGCAATCCGCAGAATACAGCACCAGATGTATTCACAGTTTACTACTGAATTTCCTGCTGTCTCTAGTAGTCTCTCTTAACACCTTAACATGGCTTTTTACACACATTCCCCTTTACTGGAATGATTTCTGTCCCACTTTTGTATGTTTCATCATTTTGTTTCTTGATAAACACATTTCAAACACATGAATTGACCCCAGAACCCCTGCATCACTTTTTTCCTCCTTGGCATATTTTCATCAATATCGTATCAGATCTACCAGCAAAGTTTAACACTGAGTCTCAGAAACACTTTCCTGAACTCTTACCTGCTGCTTGCTGGTGCAGGCTCATGACAGATGGCCCATCTCACAGACTTGCTTCACCATCTTCTGCTGTGTTTATGACTATCGGTTCCCCCTCCCGCCTCTTGCCCCAGGGCCTTTGCATATGCCACCTGTGTACCTGGCAAACCTTTAACATTTTACCTCAGTTAGGCCTATCCTAAATTTTCCTGTGAGCCAAACACATATATAGAAGAGGGCCAATGGTGTCATTGGTGGATAAACTGATTCTCAAGCTAGTATCTGGTGTGTCACTTTAGTTAAATTGCCTAGCCAAAACTGACGGCTGGATATGGCTTTTCAGTTTCAGGAAGTTGAGATACAATTTTAAAAGGCAAACTGTGTTATCAGCTCTTAGAATTAAATGACTAGGTTTTTTAAGGTCACATAAATAAACTTGTCCAGGGTGAATCTGGATATGGATCAGAGAACAGAAGATAAACACAGAGCTCTTGCTGTTTTCTCAGGCATGGGATCAGGATAAGGAGGACAGGCAGGTAGTAGGTGGTCAATAAAAGGTTGGGCTGGCGTGGCATAACTACATTCTCTGGTGCCACCGAAGAGCTTTGCTTTTCAGTGTTGCCTTTCACAGGTCCTCATTCTACCTAAAAACATGGGCAGCCCCTCATTTCTAAAATATTTTTGCCATTTTCCTTCTAGTTATGAGCCAGAGTTATTTCCTGGATTAATCTACCGAATGATCAAACCTAGAATTGTTCTCCTTATTTTCGTTTCTGGAAAAGTTGTATTAACAGGTAAGTTGTAACAGCAAATGGCCTCTGACAGTTTGAAAGTTTCAGGGTAGCATTTTCTCAGTGTTGAGAGGAACTTTCAGCATTGGAACAGTTGGCTAGCAACTTGTAAAACAAAGGCCTTTGCTGTTCATTTCTTTGTCTCACACCCCAAGAGACCAAAGCCGAGGGGAGGGAGAGCAGTGGAGTCTGCCTGCAGCCCTGGAGCTGTCTGCTCAAAGAGGGCAGCGGTGGAGACAGGGAAGGTGAGGCGGGTTTCTGTCGGGGTGCCCGGGACAGCGGGGAAAGACTAAGAAGAGCCTGGCGGAGGCAGCACTGGAAGAAGGCGGCTCACTCTTGGCGCTGCCTGCTGGGTGTAACAGAGTGGAGACGCAGGGCTGTGTGCAGGCGTGAGCTGTAGGACATCAGGCCACAGTGGCCACGTACATTGCTTTGGTTGTTCAAAAGGTCACTTTCTGCCTGGCAAGCACAAGGTTGTGAGTTCAATCCCTGGTACCAAAAAATGCATGAATGAATGAGTAAATGTCACCTTATGACAATTATTTTAAAAATAAAACTAGGATTGTGACAAGGGTTCCTACCATTAATGTTTTAATGCCTGAGTCTTAATGTGGATATGGAGAGGACTGTGCTTGCATCTTCAAGGTAGTAATTTTACTTGTATGTTAAAAATGCCATTTCACACTCATCTCTGTTCCTTTGTGCATTCGTAGGTGCTAAAGTCAGAGCAGAAATTTACGAAGCATTTGAAAACATCTACCCTATTCTAAAGGGATTCAGGAAGACGACGTAGTGGCTGTCATGCATTCCTGTTCCCCCAGTGCCCCCTCGTTCTTTAAACAAATCAGTTTGGTACCCTTCATGGTGGTGGTGTGAGAAGACGGATGCTCAGGTGTAGGCTGCGTCACAAGCAGCCCTTCTGGCCAGGCCCACTGCGGGATGCCGGGAGGGTCACTCCTGCACTGAGAATACCCGAGGCGTTACTGTGAGTTGCTCGTACTGTGCTGCTATCTGGGCAGCGCTGCCCGTTTATTTATATGTAGATTTTAAACACTGTTGACAAGTTGGTTTAAAGGATAAAACTTGTAAGTGATGAAGCCACCTATACAATTGGACTTATTTTGTTTAATTTTTTTCCCCATAAACCAGTTTTTATATTTCTACCAGAAAAGTAAAAATCTTTTTTAAAAGTGTTGTTTTCTAATTTGTAACTCTTAAGGGTTATTTTTGTGCCAGACACATTCCGCCTTTCCAGTATTGCAGGACAGAATAGATGTATTAATGAAAACAAATGGCTGTACATATTTTTCTTTCTTCAGAGTACTCTGTACAATAAATACAGTTTACAGAAGTGTTAGATTGTTGTTATACCTTGTAAGTCACGTGATCATACTGTTAAAAACTGTATTTTAGATATAATGGTTGAAATCATTTTGGTGTTTGTCATTCGTTTTAGTGTTCCTTGTACGTCACATTGTTCGTCCAGTGAGCTGAGGCAGCCCTCCAGCTGTGGAGGTGGGCACCGATCCTTGAGTCTTCCAAGGTTGCTCATTATCTGATATTTTTTGTGAGGGGACCCACTGGAACACCAAGTGGACCTTTATTAAGTTTCTAGGTTTCATTAGAAATTTTTGTCCTTTTGAATTATGAAACCACATTCTTACATGGCTCATATATTCAGAAAGGGGTGGTCCTTTCTTCCTTTCCTTTCTGTTTAGTGTTAAAGCTACATTTTGTGTAATTCAACCCTTTGAGGGTATTTTGATTCTGCTTTTGAAAAGCAGTAAAGCATACAGTATTTCAGTTGGGGGGGGGCAGGATCTTGTCATGTAGTGCAGGCTGGCGGCAAGCTCAATGGCGACCCTCCTGCCTCAACCTCCCAAGTGCTGGGATTATAGGTATGTGAACCATACCTGGCAGTATTTTAGTTTTGTGGCTTTGTTTTTTTTTTTTTTTTTTTTTTTA
>PVJX010003428.1:0-56224 GCA_004027295.1 Dolichotis patagonum | reverse complement strand
CGCAGGTTACTAGACAACAGGATATCATGTGACATTAAGTTGCTAAATGTACAAGTAAACACCCCTGCAGTGAGAGGGCAGTTCCTCTCTTCCCATCTGGAGAAAGAGGGCTCTCCTCAGCTTTCATCTTCATTTTCTCTTCCTCAGTCCTGTCCCGCCTCCGGAAACCTTAAGAGCTACACTGGTCATGACAAAGCAGTTACCCGAGACACATTTTTGGCCCTTTTGCTTTTACTCTAAGACAAAATTTCATCACGTTGTTTGGGCTGGGCTTCAATTTAATCTTCCTGCCTCAGCCTCTTGGGTAGCTACAATTACAGGCATGGGCCACTCTACTCATCTAAGACACAGAATCTACAGTATTCCACATGCCTTTATTCATTCAGCCATTCCCGTAACGGTGGCGGCTAGTTACCTCCAGTGCTTGCTGCTGCAGGGAGTACCCTCCTGTGTGTATTCTGAATAAGTACTGGTTATTACTGCAGTAAACTTTCTTAGAAGAGGAACTGCTACAGACCATTTGTATATTCTCAGTTTTGATAGGCTGTACCAGGCTGCATCCCAGAGAACAGTGTATGAAGTGCCCCCCCCTTTAAAAGGAAATAAAATAGTAAGATGGAACAAAACAGTGAGAATATAAAGTGCCTTTTTCTTACACTTCACAGTCATTACTGTTGCCAATAATGTATGATTTGGAAAGACTCCAGCATTGTGCATCTAAGTAGGTCTTCTCCATTCCTCAGTAGAATTTTATAACTTTTCACACAGAGATTTTTATGGTTTTGTTGCTGTTTTTGAGACAAGTTTCTGCTTTGTAGTCCAAGTGAGCCTTAAATTCATGGAAGTCCTCCTGCCTCAGCCTCCTCAGTGCTAGGATTACAGCAATGTACCACCGCCCTACATCCAGCAAGATTCCTGTTTTTACTTCCTATATATATTATATATTACTGCTGTTGTTTTATTAACAAAGTTTTTTCATAACAATTTAAAATTCTGTTGTATTTACCAGTCTGTTTACTGAACTTGTAATACTGCTGCTGATTCTTTGATTGTACTTAAAGTTCTTGGCATGTAGTCACCTAAAAGCAGTAATTTTATGTTTCTGTATCAGTAGCTGTGACTTGTAATGTGCCTGTTGTAAAACAGACGTAGGACACAGTATGTCTGAATGCTTAGGCTGTAGACACCATGTCTACTGCCAGCCCCCCGTGCCCCTGTCCAGCTGCATCCCACAGAAACTGCTGTGCCGGCCTCTGACACACTGGCCTTCATTAAGAAACAGCGCGTCTGCACCTCTGAAGTTTGGCCTGCGTTTCCTTCCCCACTTTCAGGCCATCTGGCTCATTCAGGCAGCCCAAGTGTTCCTAGCCACACTTGTGCAGCTCAGCATGTTCCTGCTCTCCTAGCTCGGCCTTCTTAAGGACTGGAGGATGAGTAATTACAATACCCATCCGTAACTGCTCCTTTATTTCACCTACATTATTCGAGCCATCCTGAGTAAAATGGTACCATCAGTATGGCTGCCAAAAATACTTCAAACTTTTGTTTTTGTTATGCTCAGAAATCAGACAAGGATGATGACACCAGCATGCAGTATCTGAAATGAAAGGCCAGCTGAGGGGGAGCTGCTGTGGCTGTTAGTAGGCTGCCCGGGTGATGAGCTGATTGTTCTATGGTATTCTTGAAAAAGTTTTGATAATGCTGAAGGCAAGGGAGCGTCTTATTTGTTTAAAATTTTCACATTGGGCTGGGGATTTAGCTCAGTGGTTTAAGTACCTGCCTGGCAAGCGCAAGGTTGTGAGTTCGATCCCCAGTACCAAAAAAATAAATAAATAAATAAAATTTTCACGTTACTAACTTTCAAGTAGGCACTGTTGCCAGTTGGTGCTGTAGCATTTTCCTTCTGATGCCTTGGACCGCCAATTTCCCTCCTGAAACCACCTGTTTTAAGCAGAAAGGGTCTATTTTTTGGTTTTTTTGTCATCATCTTAAAGGTGATGGACACACTCAAATGACAGCATGGCTAAGTGCTCAAACATGGCTGTAGCAACATCCAAGTCACCTGATGATGTCCCCAAATGACAGCTCATAAGCTTGGAAAAGCCCTGACTCTACTCAAGTTCCCAAAGTGTTTATAACTTGGGTAAGAAGGGCCCCTTGTCCAATGTTCCGTAAGCCACTGCAATTCCCACCAAGTGCTGTAAGCGCCTGTGTCCATCTGCAGCTCCCTAGAGCAGCCACGTGCTGTGACCACTAGGTAGCCACCCCCGGTTAAAACCCAACACAATTCCCTTTCACACCTGCGGTTATAGGTCTCCTCATGGGAATCCACACAGCAGCTTCTCAAACGGTGCTTCGTGCCTGTTATAGAGACATGCTTTGTACTAATAGGCCAGGCCTCTGTAATACGGCAAGTATCAGTGACACTAGGACATAACCTCCGAACATATGTGCAGATTGGCAGTAGCAGTGTTTCAGGCTGAACAGGGATTTTGAGTGGGATGTGAGCCAATGTGGAACTCAGTGTGAGTTAATTAGAATTAACTGTCATTTTTCCAGCACTGATCAGCAATGTCTTGAGGTTTGCCTCAGCATTGGGCATTGCTGTAGACTGCGATGGAAGCTATCACTGTTGACCCACTAGGGACTGGAAGGAACCTGAACTTGGTTAAAACCTTACTCAGCCACTTGCCTAGAGAAGTACCAGACATGGACACCGCCCCCCCCCATAGGGAACACTAATCTCAGGGCCGCCCTTCCCTCAGGCTGCTGCCATCCTGAGTCAGTCTTAACTCTGCTCACTTCTGTCACCCTTGTGGATGGGGCCTGTCTTCCCCCTTGAAACCACCTATTCCAAGCAGAAAGGTGTTGTGATCTTTCTGCCATCATCTCAAGGGTGACACAAGCACATCCCACTAAGAAAAAGAGGTAAGACAGGTCCCACCGTTGCTGGCTCTGCGGGCGGGGCGCATGGGTGAGCATGGTCGTTCTGGAGCTGAGCCTTTTTAACTCTAGGCATTTTCATGACAAACTTACCTATTCCTTGAGCCCATCAACTCTGGTACAGTGATTTCAGTTCAGCAGCCTAATTAAGTTGTGTAGTTTACTGGGTATTATTTACCAAAATACTTCTTCAATCTCACCAATTGCAAGTAACCAGTTCAGGGTATCTCTGTAGTACATATACAACATGTATAAATATTTTTACAAAACTACTGTACCATGAACACCATCTATACTTGTGTTTAGATCTCTTATTTGTTGTCCACAAAGATGTAACACTTACTTTTCCTCCTTAGATATAACAAAATTTACTAAATTCTCTGTCATTAGACAGTCTGTTTAGCAATTTAGACATTATAAAACAATGTCTTAAGCAACATGTTGGTACATCTGTGTCTGTAAGTTACTACGTAACTACCCTAAGTTACTTCCTTAGGATAAAGTCCTAAGGATGGAATTGCAAGCTTTAAGACATCAGTAACTTTAAAGCCTTAAGGTGTATCTGTTACATCCTGCTTCCACACAAATTCCTCTGTGTAGCCACTGCCCAAACTACAGCTCTCCGCACAGGTGAAGACAGCCAGGATACCCCAGTCCACACTCTTGCCCAGTCTGTCTGCTTTCAGGTGGTTGAGCAGCTGTGGCATGACCTGAGGAGAGGGACACTCAGTGAGAACACTCCTTCAAAGCAGGGAGCACCACAAGCCCTCAGAACGATAGAGCACCTTCAGTACTACCATGCTGACCCATGTGCACCTATGACATTGGTAACATTTGCCAATATCCAAAAGCATAAGGCAGAGTGGTTATCACTAAAATAATCCATACCTGGAATTCAAATATTCTCTTGGCACCACAGGGACAATCTGGAATATCCTTGTCTTGAGGAATATTTTCACTAGAAATCCAGATGGGCTCAATACCTCTGCCGTATCTGAGAATCTACAATCAATGAAGACCATGTTCAAATTATTAGCATGTCAGCTGTTTTCTGGTAGTAACAAGGCATCTGATGATCAGAGAGCAACTGTGTGTGTACCCCCACACTTAAAGCGTTGACTCCAGACAATTTCGTAGTACACAATGCTAATGTGTTCTCCATTTCTCAAAGCCACGATTTCAGTTTATTTCCCAGATACTTTTTCTGCCTAGGATGTTATAGTGTTAATCTATAAATGTATTGTGAAAGAATGAAGAATATGCTCATTGCCAGATTCTATGACAAGGTACTAAATTGATCGTCATCTTCATATACATGTAAGGAACTTTACACTTTTTAAAAAAGGACAAACACCTAGTGAAATACGGTGTCTGCATTGATCTCAGAAGTGGGGTGAGTTCATTCTACTTAGCTTCAGGTAACAATTGAGTGGTTTCCCCATGGTTTTCTTTTTACTAAAAATAACCTTTTTAGTGTTCAGGACACATAATAATTCTCCCTCTAAATTTCTTGATACTTCCTCGATCCACTGACTGGTTTTTAGGAATGTAGCTGAGTTATCTTTATCGATTTGTATTTATGATGAGGTAAGTGTGGGAAAAATACATTTTATGCTCAAAGTATGTACTAGAAAACTGAGTAAGCGGGGCCGGGGATTTAGCTCAGTGGCTTAAGCACCTGCCTGGCAATCACAAGGTCGTGAGTTTGATCCCCGGTACCAAAAAAAAAAAAAAAAGAAAAGAAAACTGAGTGAGCGAGCTGTATATAAACTCTCCCTACACATATAAATAAAATCAGTGGTGCCTGAACTCCGTGTATCTTAGGGAAGATCTCATTCAGCTCCCACCCAATTCTTCATTTAGAAGATAAACAGATCGTAACTATTAAATGGGACATAACTGCCAACATCTTTCTCTGTGGCCCATCTGTAATAAAATTTTTAGAAGCCTATTTTTACAGGCTCCAAAGGAATACTAACTTTCTTATAAAGAATTCTCAGGGATTATGCTTATAAAATACAGCTGGGGAAAAAAAGACATGAAGATGTATAAATTCCATTTTACCTGCTCTGGTTCATGGGCTATCTGAGTTTTAAACTTCTGGAATATGTTATCTTCTCTAGATTCATGCCTAGCCATGGAATCCAATTCTTCTTCAGGTGCTTCACCTGAAAAACCACAATTATGAAAAAATGTGAATAATCTCCCTAAGTGAACACTCTTACTAAGCAGTGTTCCCGTCTTATTCATGCTGATCTCCAGGTGTTCCACACATTATAAACTACTGTGCAGGCTGCCTTTACTCTTCTCTTTAAAATTCAAACTAAAAGAATAGGCCCAAGTTAAAGCCTCAGGACCACACCCTGCACATCACAGACACCCAACACACCTGAGCTCTGGTTATCACTACTCTCTTAATCTGCCTGGACTCCTGTATCTCATACATTTCTTTCCCCACTTGATACTCAGTCACTCAGTAATCTAATGCTCATCTGCTGCTCTACATTCACTCTTGGAATTCCAGCCATCCTGAGCCACTGGTGTTCCTAAGAGGCTGGTGGCTGATAGTCTATAAGGTGTGTCACAATAAAACTTGGATGTCCTGAATCAGATAAGCTGAATGAAAATTCCACCATTCTGATAAGCTTGGAAAAACATGAATTAATAGTGTTCACTGGCACAGCCATGCTCCACAGCAGAGCGGTAAATGCTTCAGACCAATGCTCCATCCATCAGGCGCAAGAGCACAGTTCCGATGTGATCTTTAGGCTGTTTCGGTGCTCTCAGTCCACAGCCACCCCACCCTGAACGGGTCCCATCTCTTTGGAGCCTTCTCAGGCTCTGCTGTGTCCTGCCAATCACAGTCTCAGGCAGGACTCAGCTACCTGCAGGAGTCATTGTTTCCCCTTTCATTTTATTTTGGTACATGTTAAACATATACAAAAGCAAAAACAGTGTAGTGCATCACCACAGACCAACAATCAGCTTCAACTAAAATTTCAAGTCCCCCAATTCAATTACTCTAACGTAAGCTCCATTCATATCACTTTACAAATAATTCGGATATATACCCCTGAAAAGTCACCAATTTTCAAAATCAGATCAAAATGGTTTACAAGCTGTAATTGTGAACCCATAAATTCAAACACATTTTACGTGTTTTAGCCTACTGCAGTTTCTCCTTGTTGATAGAAGACATCAGTTCACACTATTTTGTGCCTTTCTCTGACCTGACATAACTCTTATAATCTCTGATAACTTCCTTAATCACTGTTACGTCCATGTTCCAACATTATCTGAACACTTATTGGAATGAACCACTTTTCTTGTTTTATAAAAAAAAAAAGTTTTATTTATGCATTAGAAATACCCAGTGCTAATGAGCTAACCATTATTTCTAAGCCTTTATAGTGGCTGGAACACATAAGTTCATGATGCTTCCAATGGAAAATAAGAACAACAGAGTTTTTTATTTGACATCTATGTCAATTTTCTCCCAGGCCCAGTACACTAACATAGTGACTCCTCTGCTTTATTTCCCAAGACACAACCATTTCAAAATAACACCAACACTACCAAGTGTTTATTAAAAACCTAACATTCTCTTTTCGTTTTACCCTTCTGTTTGTTTTCCCTCCCTTTAATAAATGTGAAGCTTTCCCACTGTTTATACTTTTCATTCAATTCCTTGTTCATGACAGAATTTAGAAATCACTCTCAGAGACTCTAGCATTTCCAAATCCACTAATGGTACACTTCTCTTAACATACCAAGTTCTTTCTTTCTAGCATTGTATTTGTTCATCTACTGAAATTCTGAAACCAACTCCTTACCCATGCTTTCTATAATCTCAGAGTCATCTTCCTTTTCTACAACTTCAGGCATAATTTCTTCTGTTTCTATTACAATTTCAAATTCTGGAAAAAGGAAGTTGTGGTCTGGAACTGTATGATCCAAATGATCTAAAACAACAACAAAAAAAAGTTACTATCACAAATAGCTATTGAGTCTTGAAAATGGTGTGAAAGTTTTCTATTTCTAAAGTATAACTATGCATTGCTTGATACATTCTGTGTCTTTGAGTTATGCCATCTTTAGAACATCAGAATAAACTCAAAAATTCCAGATTAGACAATGTAAGCTAATCACTCAACCTCGCCTTATAAGGCAATCAAGAGACATGACAAACACTAGGTGGTAAGACTGTTGCCAGTGTAACACCGCAAACCATTTTACAGTTAAGTTTTCCTAACAGGAATATGCTCTAAGATAGAAAGTATAGTCACCAAGTATCACATGTTGTACATGACTGTACAGGCTATACTTTTACATTACTGGCTGCACAGTGGGTTTGTTTGTATCAGCATCGCCACAAACATGAACAATGTGTTATACCATAACAGTACTTTAAGAGATCACCACTGCATATTCCCATGGCGTAAAAGTTTTCCCTATTAATATATGCAGACGATATTTTAGATTGGGGGTTATAATCTTTATAATACCTTTATTAAATAAGATCATAAGAGTGTCCATGCTGCTTTCTAGTTGTTTTGAGTTTGTTATATAGTAAAAATGCCTGTATTAAGGCAAAGCTGGTCACACAACTGATTTAAGAGTTCAAAGGTGCTCTTTAATAAAGGTTCATGGTACCAGTTACAAAATTTTTGAAAGTACAGTACCGTAACTTTTCTAATTTTAATTCGGGAGTTAAACCGGAAGTAAAATAGTTGGGTTGACGGGAACTCTTGAAATTGAGCTGAGGTTTAAAAGAAAGAGTTACCTGGTGTGCAGGTCTGCTTATGTACCAATCTCCAGTCTATTAGCTGATGCTCCTTACTGCAGTAATGCGCCTGGTGGCATCTGGAACATGTTTTAGGGGCTAAACAGCCACACACCCTGCACAGGTGAGTGCCAGGCTTAAGCTGTAGACACACATCTCCTGCATCTGGGGGACAGGTCTCAGAAGGTGGCTCAAAGGAGTAAAACTCATTTTTTCTAGGTAGCTGATTCCTAAAAACTAGAAAAGAGAAAAATACAAACATTCTCAGTGAACCAAAAGAACAATTCAAACGTGTGAGCCTCTAAGCACACCCTGTAAAATGAAAAAGTATTCAATTAAAAACATAAAATAACTGCTTTCAGGGAGCTTATTTTCCAGAGACAAAACAAAACTGAGACAAAAATGAAGAGCTTTTAAAATCCAACAATTACATTTTGTCTGGTACAAGCAATGAAATGTGCTCTTGGAGCTGCTGATTCGAGGAATAACAGAAATCATCGTTTACCAGAACCCATCTTTCTAAGAGAACTATCTGAACGTAACCATCCAAACTTAGTACCCACTGATTAACCTAAAGGTTGGCGTCAGGCAACAGCGTGGGCAATGACAAGCTTCCACAGCAAATAAGAAGACGCCCAAGAGCGCTCCAAGTCCTCGCCAGACCTGCGCCAGCCGCTTCCGGCCACCCGCGCACACGGACGGGCGCGCCTCGGCCTTGGCCCTGGCCCTTTTCCCACCCGGGCCCCGCTCTGACCCCGCTGCGCCCCGCACCTCGGAAGCCCGCACAGCACGGCGCCTCGCGACAGCAGAAGAGGAAGAGGCTGCGGTGGAACGCGTCGGCGCGGTCCGGCAGCGGCGCATACACCTGCAGCAGGAAGGCAAGAGGTCGCCCGCAACGCGGGCACGCCAGGGCCCCGGGCCCGGGCAGCCCGGCCCCGCTCAGCCACGCAGGACGCCCGCCCACCTTACTAGGGAACTGCGCGCTGCGCAGCCGCCACGCCGGTGCCTCCTCTGCGAAGCCCAACTCCACAGTGTCTGGCCCAGCGACCGCCATTATGGCACAGAGATCATGGCGCCGGGCACTACCTGGACGGAAGCGGAAGTCGTGCGCCTGCGCAGAAGGCGGGAGCAGGGCGCGTTACCAGGAGACCCGAGAGGAAAGCGGAAGTCGAGCGCCACACCGGAAGGCCGGGCAGGAGGCCAAAATCCGGGGCGGAACCGGAAGTCGGCAACCCAGTGAAGGGACCGGCCCTGGAAGAGTAGGCGGGAAGCAGGGAACAGGTGATGAGACCGCGTAGAGAATACTATACGTTCGCGATGTGGAATGAAAGAAATCTCGCGGCGTTGGCCAGTCCTTTGTGTTCCTACTTCCGGCCTGGACATCGGGAGCAGAGCAGCGGCCACGTGTCTACTGGGGACTTAGCCAGCGTGGGCTGTGGGTGAACACGTGCCTCTCTGGGCAGGAGCCGGGCGGGGCGTCTTCGGACTGACCTCGTGGTGTCTAAGGATGTGGGTACCTGTGAGCTAGCCAGCCTTACTCGAGAAACAGGCGATGAAGGTTAAAGAAAAGAGTCAGGGGTACATTGAGGCAAAAACCCAAAAACTGGCGCACCCAGAGAACCTGTGCCACGCGCCACCCTTGCTGCCCCTAGGCCCAGGCCTGGTGCTGATTTTGCGTTTAGAACACTGACACAGGAGATGAAAAGACTATGAGTGAACACGTGTTGCTAGATAATGACTATTAGACACACTCTAAGGGACAGACATAGGTCAGGAGCACCCAGCATGTGGGCGCCCCAACACAGAGAGAGGGGAGTGTGTCCCCATGCATCATATGGGGAGGAAACCTCCGGAAGGGGCTTAGGACTGGGTTCCTACTAAACTGCATTGGAAGGTTTTAGGAAAGGGAGGCCAGCGTGCCCTGGTATGTGTCCAGGGAGCTCATACCAAGAGAGGGATTTCCCTTAAACCTGATGTTAAAATTTAAGAAAAAACAAGCCACAGTTTGGGTAACAGTTTTGAGGGCTGATGAGAGTTAACAACCTAAGAGATACTAATTGAAGCCAGTTGAACATATCCTTAACATCTCAAAAGACAAAATCCACAAATGGCGGATCACAGTGTTTTTGTTTCTTCATTTCTTAATAAGACTTCAAATTTGTGGAGGCAGGATCACAAATTGTTGTGTAGGAGAGGGTTTGGATAACATGAATATATGGTTGAGCAGTTTTCAGCAATGGAAATGAAATTCTGGAGTTAGGAACTAGGAATTGAAGATAACAAGATAGAGGAAAGAGGATTAAGCATTAGGACTTGGGGTTGGAGTTAAGGGTATCAGGAGATAAGGGGATTGGGGTTGGCATTGGGTTGGGATTAGGATTTGGGATGAGGATCAAGGTCAGGGTTGGAGTTAGGCTTGGTTTTAGATTTAGAAGTGGAATTAGCATTTTAGAAGGTTAGGGTTAGGAGCAGTGTAAAGGTCTGGGTTTCTGCGTTCAGGATTAGAGTTTTGGGTTTGGGCTAGGGGCAGTGCTAGGATTATGGTCAGTTTAGGTAGGTTTAGGGTTTGATGACATCAGTTAAGCTAGGCTTGTGGTTAGGAGTCATGTCTTAAGATCAGGGTTCAAAAATCTAGGGATTAGGGTTAAATGTTTAGGATTTGGGGCTGGGGATTTAGCTCAGCGGCACAAGTGCCTGCCTGGCAAGCTCCAGGTCATGAGTTCCATCCCCAACACCAAAAAAACAAAACAAACCCCAAATGTTTAGGATTCATGTTAAGTCTAGGGCCATGGTTAGGACAAGGGTTAGTGTTAGGGTAGAGTTTGGGGTAGTTTGGTGGGTTTTTTAGGGGCTAGGATAAGAACTTGGTTTGGAGTTAGGTTTAGAGTTGTATGTCAGTGTCAGGAATAGAGGTAAGTGTAATGTTAGGGTTAGTGTTATGGCTAGAGTTAGTGTTATTAGATGTAAGGATAGGGTCTTAGCGATTATGGGTTTTTATTAGGTTTACCACCAATTACACTGATGAATTACTTAGGAGAGTTAGTAAACTTTGAGAAAGGTGACAATTTAAGTGTCCCTTTCTAAGCCACCTTATCTTTGACAAAGTTACCAAACATTCACTGGAAGAAGAATAGCCTCTTTAATAAATGGTTCTGGAAAATCTGTCTCTACACATGCTGAAGATTAAAACTAGACCCATATCTTTCACCATGCAGTAAGCTAAAATTGGGATGGATCAAAGATACTGATATTGGGGCTGGGTATTTAGCTCAGCGGCATAAGCACTTGCTTTGCAAGTGTGCTGTTGTGAGTTCAATCCCCGGTACCGATAAAAAAAAATACTGATATTAAAACAGAAACATTAAATCTGCTAGAAGACAGAGTAGGTAAAACTCTTGAAGATATTGGTGTAGGCAAAGATTTCATGTAAAACTCTGCACAGAAACTGTCACAAAGAATCAGCAACTGGTATCTCATCCAATTGAAAAGCTTTTGCACAAGATAAATCACGAACAGAGTGAAGAGACAGCCTATATGTTTGACAAAATGTTTTCCAGCTATACCTCAGACAAAGGATTACTATTGAGAACATAAAAAGAGTTCAAAAAAAATCTGTCCTCTCACATTTAAAAACACTGTCCAACAATGGGTATCTGAGATGAATACACACTTCTCAGATGAAGAAATAGAAACAGCAAATAAATATGTGAAAAAATGTTCAACATCACTGGTCATTTGAGAGATGCAAACCAAAACAACACAGATTATTCCACCTCACCCCAGAAAGAATGTCTAGTATCAAGAAAACCAGTAACAAATGCTGGAGGTACGGTGGGGAAAAGGAACCCTTCTCCACTATTGGGGAGAGTGTAGCTGATGCAACCACTGTAGAAATCAGTGTTGCGATTCCTCAAAAAACTAAGATTGGTGGTCCCGTTCAACTCAACTATATCCCTTCTGGGTATCTTCCCAAAAGAATTTAAAAAGCATCAGACCACAGCAATACATGTGCTCCCATGTTTATACAGGAAACAACCTAAATGTTCATTGACTGAGGAATGGATAAAAAAGATGTATTTTTATACAATGGAATGCTAGTCAGTCATAAAAAAGGATAAACTGGACACTTTTATAGGTAAATGGATGCAACTTGAGACTGCACTCATAAGTAAAATAAATCAGACACACATGTAAACATGTTGTCTCAGTGTGAGAAGTCTTCTAGTGTGAGAAGCTGAAATAACATATTGTGTATATACATGTATATAAAAATAAGATAGTTATACTACTCATTTCACTGAAAAGATTTGTGCAGGCTGTATGGTTTATGGTCTGTTGTTTTTTACCTCATGCAACTTTTAATATTGTTAAACACTCAAAATGTGTTACAAACTACACATTATTTCTTGTCACTGCCTGTCAAGACTGCTAAATATTTAAAGAAATAAATACTCAAAAGCTACCCTTATGTGTAAACAGTGACTGATTGGCTATCACCCTAAGTAAAAGGCCAGAAAAAAATACTGCATCTGCCACCCTCCCATTGCGTGTGAGGACACTTCCTGTGTCCCTCTGGCCAATAGTGACTGCCCTGACAAGATGTTTCCAGTCATTTTACTTCGTTTAGTGGCTTTTTTTTTTTTTAGTGGCCCTTTTTTTTTTTTAACTTTTTTTTTTTTTTTGGACTTTTTGGACTTTTTTGCAACAAGCTTCCTTCCAAATGCTGGGATTATAGGCATGTGCCGCCACATGAGGCTCTTTTTAATTGAAGCTTTAGAAGTAAATCATTCCAAAGTAACTGAAACTACACCATTGTCAAGCCAAAAATAAATGTTATTGAACTTATTTCAACCAATCGTAGGAATTCTACATTCAGTTGAATAGTTTACATAGTTTCCGCGTATTTTATATAGTCTATGCAGTTTTGTGTGTCATAAAAATTTGTTATAGTTTTAACCAACAATCCTTCACCGAAGGGGTGAGTTCTTTCTCCTTACACCAGGTTTGGCATGACTGTTTGACCCGCTACTGGATTAACGTCATCGCCGCCATACAGACGTGTGCCTCTAAGCGACCTCTGAACGCTGCTGCAGTTCGTGCGTCCCGCTATGACTGCATCTGCTGTTGCTGCCGTCGTGACTTCCCAAGTTCTACGCGGCTCCTGCTGCTCTCCAGGCTACAATGACCACACCCTTCTCTCAGGCGCGCTGTGCTTTCGTGCGTTGCGTTACACTGTTTAGCTGTTTCTTCCTTGCTGTGCTCTGCATACGTGGCTAGGCGGATGGATACAAATATTTATTCACCTCCTACAAAGTTCCAAACAGCCGGGGGCACCTCCCCGTCTTCCTAGGAAGCTGGCTGTCCAGGGCACCCAGGATTTCTCAAGGGGCGGCTTTCCGCAGAGCTCCCAGAGCGTCTTTGAGCATATTCACCATGTTTCCCCGGGTGTCTTTATCACAGTTACTTACTGGAAGGGTTGCTTTAATGGGATTGTGTAGTAATGGAGCCTTTGGATTCTAGGCAACTCTGGGCTTGTAAGTAGATCCGTTCTGTCAGTCACTGAGGACCCGGAAAGCATCCGACTGGCGAGATCAATTGTATTGACGAGGGACGGGAATACTTGGAAATGCCAAGGCCAATGAGCAGCTGACTGAGTGACAACTGTGGACCTTGGGGGCTCGTGCCATCCAACTGGAGTATTAGCCATTCATTGTTGCCGTGTGACAGTGACAGCTCACTCTGCTAGACCTAATCTTTTTATTTTTATTTTTGTTTATCTATTTTGATGATGGGGATTGAACTCATGACTTTGTGTGACTTAAGCCCATCATTCTGGTTATGCTAAATTTCTCAATGTGGAATTGTCATCAACGGATTCAAGCTTTTTTGTTTTGTTTTTCCAGTAAACAGATATTGCTCTCCCAGGGAAGGGGAGCTGCTAGGGGCTCAGCCCTCCTTTACTCAAGCATATTAGTCTTTATGGCAGAGGAGTGCTCCATTGTATGAATATACCGGATTTTCTGTGCATGTACATAGCACACCTGGGCATATGTGCTATTTATAAGATTTAGCTATTACATATTGTGTTGCTATAACTTGCTGGCATTGCAATGTGGTATGATGCTTTTAACTGTTTCAGGAAGATACCTAGAAGGAGAACAGGTGACTGAGATGGAACCTGTAGTTCAGTTTTTTGGTACTGGGAATCAAACTCACAACTTTGTACTTGCCAGGCAGGCGCTTGTGCCACAGAGCTAAATCCCTGGTCCCTATAGTTCAGTTTTTAAAGGAAACTCTGAATTGATTTCCATAGTGGTCTTACCAGTTTGCACTCCTTCCAGCAATGAAAAAAGGTTCCTTTTTCACCACAGCCTCATCAGCGTTTGTTATTGGTTGATTTCCTGATGATAGCCCTTCTTTCTGGGTTTTTTTTTTTAAATTTATTTTAAAAGGGGGTAAAATTAAACACAACAAAACAGAATGGGACATAAGAAAGCATAAATTTAAAAGCTAGACAACCAGAGATCTTCACTAGCTGTCATATTGTCTCTTGTTTTCTTCTAAATGGTTGTCCTTATCTTTGCATATGGGGAGCTCATACTAAATAACATAGCCAATCTTTTCACAAGATGTGTAGTTCACTGGCTCCCACTTGCTAAGCAGGGGGGAGGGGGAGGGGGGACACAGGGCGGGGGACAGGACGACAAGAGATGTCTGATTCTCAGCCCACACACTGGCAGGATCACAGCCACCCCCAAAGAAGGGAGGAGTTCCTTGTTCTCCCAGCACCCCGAGTCAACCGCACTGTGCAGGTCCCGATGTGCCAGGGTCTCTCTCCTTCGGGCTGCCGAAAGTCGGCCACACTCTCAGCCGCCCCCCAGAGAGGGGAGGAGCTCCTTGTTCTCCTGGCACCCCTAGTCAACCGCACGGTGCAGGTCCCGAGGCGCCAGGGTTTCTCCCCTGCAGGCCCCCCGAAGTCCGCTATACTCACCTGCTATTTCTTTCTGATGAATTGACCATTCCATTTCCAAAGTTCTGAAATGGCCAACAGACCACAGAAAGAATTCTCTTTAGGCTCCTGTTTGAAACCAGCAGCTACAGCAACCTGCTGGCCTTGCTTCAGGGCCAGTGGAGTGTTTTAACATACACTTTTTGAATGAGCAGTAATGTGTACAATTTTTTCATTTATTTATTTGTTGTTTGTCTTTCTTCTTCTCAGAACTGTTTATTTCTTATACTCATATTTTCATTGAGTCTTTAAATTTGTGGGTCTGCGCCGAGGATTTACCTCAGCGGCTTAAGCACCTGCCTGGCAAGTGCAAGGTCGTGAGTTTGATCCCCGGTACCATTAAAAAAAAAATTGTGGGTCTGATTTTTTGGTTCTGATATATTCTAGATGTTAATACTTCGTATGAAGAGCAGCTGGTAATTTTTTTTCCCATTCTCTGAACTCAGTATGTAGTCCACACTGGCCTTAAATTCACAGCAATATTCTTCCCTCAGCCTCCCAAGTATACATGTGTGTCTCCACCCCTAATTTTGTGGATTTTTTTTTCCATGCAAAAGCTATTTAATTTTATGGGACCCCAGTTGTTGATGCTTTGTAATATTTCCAGTCTGATCAGGACTTTTTCATATTTAATGTCTACACCCATGTCTAGAGTTTTACCTATTCTATCTTCCAACAGATTTTTTCTGTTTTACTATTTAGATCTTGATCCATTTTGGCTTTATTTTAGTGAATAGTGAGAGATGTGGGTCTAGTTTTAATTTTTGGCATGTGGAAAATCAATTTTGCCAGCACCATTTTTTTTATTTTTAAATTTCATTTATTTATTTTGTGGTGCCAGGGTTTGAACTCACGACCTCGTGTTTGCCAAGCAGGTACATATGCTGCTGAGCTAAACCCCAGGCCCCAGCAGCACTATTTATTAAAGAGGCTATCTTTCTTCCAGCGAAAGTGTTTGACCCCTTTGTCAATAACGTAGCTGAGTGTACTTGGACTTGTCCCTGCATATTCTAATCTGTCCCATTGATCATCAGGTGATTTTTGTCAGTAGCATGCTGCTTTTATCACAGTAGCTTTGAATATAACTTCACATCAGGGATTGTGATGAACCCTACCCTGGCCTTTTTTCCCAAAATTGCTTTTGCTGTTCTGTGTCTCTTCTGGTTTTACATGAATGTCAGGATTATTTTCTCTGGTCCTGTGAGGTATGCTATTGGTATTCTGACTAGGAATGCATCAAATCTGTATAGCAGTTTTGGAAGTATGGTCATTTCACTATGTTTATTCTGCCTATCCAAGAGCAAGGGATATCTTTCCATTTTCTGACAGTGCCTTCAATCTCCTTTTTCAGAGTACTGTAGATTTGTGTATAGGTCTTTCATCTCCTTTGTTAGATTGATTCCTAAGTATTTTATTTTTCTTGATGCTATTATGAAAGGTGTGGTTTCCCTAATTTCTAACGTTTAGAGAGGTCACATCTGGAAAACCTAGCACTTCCCCTTAGCCATTTATCTCTTATACTTTTTAGCAGATATTTAGTAAGTATTTTTGAAATAATTAGTCATTGAAAGAACTGGTTTTAAAAAGTGATTTACGGTGAGTTGTTGAAGTTTGTTTTTGCAAGAAAAGAAACTGGTCTGGGGCCGCCACAAGAAAGTTGCAAACCACAGCGAAGAGCACCTGGGGACTGGACAAGGACATTCTGGGACCAAGAGAAAAGCTACTGTCTAGCGTTAGGGGAGCCCCGCGGGGAGCCCCGCCCCGCCCGCGGCAGCCTCCGGAGGCTTCCTGGACTGGTCCAGCGGTTGTCAGGGAAACGAGTGTAGAGGGTGGGGCCTCGGGAGGTGGCGCTGGTCTCTCATTTCTTAATTATTTGCTTTTGTATTTAATTTTGCATTCATAATCACACACATTCCTGAAATGTCGAAGGCGATGAGGAGAGAGGTTGTCTGCACTGCCCACGCGTGTTAGGGAAAGAAACCTAACCCAGGCCGCCGAGGCCAGTGCGCCTCCCCCGGCGAAGGTCTCCTTTCAGAACACACAGTTCGCCTCTCCAGGGCTTCCACCATTGGGCAATTTTAAAAGTTCTTCTCTCTTAGACCATTATACAACATGGATCTTGTGGACTTTCTTAAGGCTAAAATAGGGAACAAAAGGAGCGAGGAAAAAAGCCGCTACTCAGCGAAGGACCTCCAGTCAGCCGGTTTCCAGGAACTAGGGCAAGGAGGAGGAGGGGAAACGCAAACCAGTTTGGGAATAGACCTATCCTGCAAATTGGAGAGGCCGCTTCAAAAGAAATAATCCAATCCCAAATCTTCCATCTTTGCAGAGAGACCAAGTGAATGACAGACTCGGTAATTCCGTCGCTTCCTCTCTTGCCCTCATCAAAGATGGCGCGCCTGACGTCCTCTGCGACAACACGCAGGTCCCAGGACCTGCTAAACTTCCGCGGACCTGGGTGTTTGTCTCAGCTGCTGGCGATGAGGGCCTGAGCCGTTCTCTCTCCAAGTCTCTGTGTCCAGCGACTGTCACAACCTGCGCCGCGGCCTGGTGTCCCGGTCGTGGAGCTCGCGGTTGCTCCGGCCATGCCCACGGCCGCCGCGCCCATCATCAGCTCGGTCCAGAATCTGGTTCTGTACGAGACCAGAGCCGTGAGTACCTGCGCTGGACAGAGGGCCGTAGCCGACCGGGTGGGCGCGGGTGGGTTCGGCCTCCGCTCCTTGCTCGCCCCCAGCCCCAGACCCGCCCTGGCATCGCGGTGGAGGAAGCCAGCCCTCTTGGCCGCGCGCGGGTCTGCGATGAGGGGATTGCACTCCGCAGCCCGGGCCGCTGCGCCCGCAGACAGGGGTGTGTCCTGCCTCAGGCTCTGCTCCCGAGGATTTTACCGGTTCCTGGATTCTTTTCAACTTCCAGAAAGTCTGTTCATGTTCTAGGGTTCATTGCTTCCGAAAAAGGTATTGGCATACTTGACCTGTGACTGGTATCTCCTGCTTTCTTATCCCATGGTATACCATCTTTGTGATTGGTGTTGATTACATGCACTTTCAATGGATGAAATGCTTTAGTTTTTTTTTTTTCCTTAAAGAAAACCTTCTTATTTGCTAGTTAATTTGGATAACATCTGTGTTATTCACTTGATTTTTGCAACACAATATTGAATGACATTTTTAAAATCGATTACTTCAAATGGCCATGTAAATAAAATAGAAAATAAACAGATCAGTTATTGTGGTTAGGTTACTCGCTTCCTAGTTTAGGGAATTGTGTTTATAGAACTTAATACTTTGTCATTTCTGTGGTTGGAAAGCAGGCTTGATACAATACAACTTTTCTAAATTGGGGTACCACAGTGATAGTAGGGTCTGTGTGATACTTACAGTACTGCATGTACCGAATACTCACACAACACTGTGCTATGCTGTTTAGTGTTTAGTAAGGCACCTCCAGTGAAATGTGGGTTGTCTTAGAGGTGAATAAGAAGGTACTTACTCTGACATTTTCTCAGTTACAACGTACAAACCTAATAGTATGTCTGCCTCAGATCACGAGCGTAGTAGAATCTTTGATTCTAAATTCATTTTGCAGATACCTTCATTTGATTAGATCCAGACAAGAAAAATTAAATTGTCTAATATACTGTACTTACAAGTGGACTAAGATGTTAAGTGTTCTTTCTAAAGCACAGCTCAACAGTAGCATACAGCTTTTCTGCTCAGGTTCAGGGGCCCTTATTCTGAGGGCAGTGAACCCTGAATCTCTTAGTTTGTCATTCAAAGCCATAGATGATTTGCCTTCGACTTGTCTGCCTAGTCTAATATCTAATTTAATACCAGTTCAGCCTGCATTAATTGAGGATCTGGTATGCACTTTTTTTGTGCCTTATATTTTAGTAAAATTATATCACCATCCATTTCTTCTATCTACCGTGTTTTTCTGCTGTTTTCTCTTCTTACAAAGCCTCACCCCTTCTTTTCCTGTCAAAATACTTCTGATCCCACAGCACAGATCTGGTACCTGCCTCACAAACAGTAGGGTGTTAGTTGATACTAATTGAGGGAGGTTAACACAAAGAGGTCTGTGTTCTAGAACTCAGCTACACCCATCAGCCCCTGAGTTTTGGAAATTAGTTCTGGCCAACTTGGATATAAAAAGTTAGGTGCACTGGAAGGATTCTGAGGAGCTATTGTGTTACATCCCTGGAGGATCCAACTCCTCAGTCTCTGGGAAGGCAGGACAAGACAGCAGGTTTGAAATCCTTCTCAGGGTGCTGCCACAAACACAGCATAGGGGCTGGGAAAGTCCAACAGACTCAACTAGGACTGGATCTCTGCCCCAGGGGACAGTCAGCATTGCCAAAGAGGGTCTGGCAATGACCCAGGTGTAGGAGGACCCCTTCCACACAGGGAAGGCAAGGCTGGGTCCCGCCTAGAAACATCTGGTGCACTGAAACCTCAAAACTATTTCCTTGTTGGTTAAATATTTTCTGTTTTATAATTTTTACTTTAAAAAGATAGAAGCAGAAGTATTTCAGTTATAATCTCAAAATTTAAAACACGACTCAAAAAGGTATAAAATTTCTGGCAATGAAAAATTTAGGAATCTGAAAAATAATTTTTTTATAGTAGTAAGAACAATAGCACTTACGGGGTACTTCTGTGGCAGGTATTGTTCATAGTTCTCTACATATATTTTATAATTTAACTCTCATACAACCACCAGGAACTCAATAATATTACTACTATTATTTTCTTTTTGAACACAGAACAGTGACCACTTTTATTCCATGAACTAAGCCAGGAGGGAAGGTTTATTTACCTTTCAGACTTTAGAAGCTCAGGTCCTCGGAAGCTCCTTGCCCTCTAGTGCCGTAGCCATCTGCTGGGCGGCACTGGCCTGGTCTTGATTCAGTGCAGGCAGGAAGCTTGCCCTTCTGCAGCTGTTCCTCCGGAAGACTGATGATGCTACCGTTCTTTTTCCTTTTGAATTTTCTTTCTTTTTTTATTGAGTTACTTTTGTGGTGCCAAGGATCAAACCCGTGGCCTTGCATATGCTAGACAAGCACTGTACCACTGAGCTACATCCGCAGCCGTCTTCTGTTGAATTTTCCTTGATCGTTTTTATTGGAAATCCCTTCCTCCTCAGGAGTCAGCTTGGCGCCTTTTGCCGCCCCGCGGCAGTGTGCCGTGGGATTCCTACCCCTCTCCATGCAGCGCGCTGTCGATGAGACCAGTGCAGTTCACCCGGTCTTGGTTACTGGATGCATTGTAAAGAAGGTGGATGAGCCTTGTTTTTGGAGCACCACACGCAGAGGTTTCCCACATCCAGCCTCAGGGTTTGGTACTGCTTGTGGCCTGCTCGTACTGGGACTGTGTCTTCGTTGGGGGCCCGATCGTAGTGTTGGCAGCAGGGCGACCCAGCTCATACTTGCGCTTTTCCGGATAGGGCTGTCCGCAGGCCCTGCTCTCGTGCTGCTGGTGCCCGTTGGTCCTGGGAGATGCCTGCATGCGGGAGGCAGGACTCCGCGCTGTGCTGCCCCCTCTGGGGTCCCTGCACTAGCAAGCTCAGCTCAAGGTTGACTTCCCCACTGCTGGGTCGGGAACATGCAGTGTTATGGAGATACACTACCATTATTATTATTGTTATGGACGTCATACACTACCATTATTATTACTATTATTAAGAAAAATGTGAGATAGAGAGAGTTTAGCGTATTACTAAAGTGTAGTCTGGAACCTGGTACCAGGGGTAGCATTTTGTTACTGGACTGAGGCAGGTTACATGTAGATACTGAAATTAAATGATTAGGACTTTTAATCTGGTAGTGTTTTTATTTCTCATGGATCTGATTATGTAGAACATCAGGCTTGGGCTCCAATGTCTTTGCTTTTTGTTTTATTATGCTGCCCTTTGGCTCCTGAGACGCTGCTCCAGTCTGCCTGTCCTGTCGCCCAGGACTAATCCAGCCCAGCAGTTGTACAGTTCAGTGTGATGAAGAGGGGCCCACTGAAAATTGAACACACTGACGTTATCGTGGGTGAAATTGTAGCTTACCTGAGGTGGCTTCAATTTATAAGAAACCTTGCTTAATAACTGATGTGCTAGGCATCTGGGCATCACAACAAAGAATGAGTATACAGTGTCGACTTTAAAATTGATAGCTGAACAGGACTGGGGTTGTATGTAATCTGTGTATTGGTTTTGTTGTTTTGTTTTTGTTTTGTCTTTTTGAGACAGGGTCTCGCTATGCAGTTCAGGCTGGCCTTGGGCTCACTTTGTAGCCCAGGCTGGTCTCGGACTTGAAATGATCCTCCTGCCTCAGCCTCCTGAGTGCTGGGACTACAGGCATGTGCCATTGTGCCTGTCTTGTGTGTACTGTTTTGTAGGAATGAAAGTTGTTAGGATAATCTTACTTACTCTTTTAGCTCAAAATTGTCAGTTTGTTTATATGTAGCTGTTTATATTTGTTTTCTGTCTCTTTCTGTAAGGGTCTAAGGTTGCTTTCCCAACACCACCATTCAGAAAAAAACAAGAACCACATCATGAGGAAGAGAGCAAGAGTGAGCAGTACAGGGATAGTTGGCTGAGGAGTTGGAGCAGAAGATGAAAATGCCATATGTAAACAGAGAAGCAGTGATTATGTGGTGTAGAGGATGTTGTTGGAACTGATAAAGTCTCATATTTGTTGCTGTGACCGTTGTGGCTCTTGATGGCCGGGGTGGGGACTGCTCGACAATGGGAAAGTAAAGAAAAGAGATGAAAGCCGGCTTAGGTAGAGCCCTCTCTCCTGGGATAGAAAGAAAGGAACTGCCCTCTCACTGTAGGGGCATTTATTTATGCATTTAGCAACTTAATGTCACAACACACATCCTTGCCTAGTAATCTGCAGGTGTGACAACCTAAGGGCCTGACGTTTTGGGCCTGGAGTCATTCGTTTCTACGGCTCACACTGCACAGTCCTTGTTCTGGGACCTGGCTGGCTGGCCCCTGCAGATGGAATCAAATTCCAGCTCAGTGGCTCCTAACCGTTTGTTTCTACAGGAAGTCCCGAAGGTCTAGTCAATGGACTTGGACATGATTTTGACTATGCAACTCACTCATTCTGGGCTAAGTAACTGATTACTGGAATTGCCAGGCTGGGGGAGTGGTGGGTCTGCACACTGTTAAGACTGTGAGCTAACTTAAAGGTATTCTTTTAAAAAATACACTTAACCTGAAGTTTCTAGCGAAGTGTAACATTAACTGAAGCTGTTATATGACCTAAAGTTTCTCCCCTTTGAATAAGGCTGCTTTTCTTCCCTTAGATGAAAAGTGATTGATTAATTAGCCTATCACTATAGAAGGAGGTAATAATGTTAGTAGATACCAAGTTTCTGGTTAAACTTATTGTCTGTTGTATTCCATTTGGATTTCATGTATGTATTGTAGAAGCACATTCATCTTTATACCAAGTCACCACTGGTAAAATTGCATGCTAAAATTTTAAGCTATTCTTTCTTTTTTTTAGGTATCAAGCATCAAACTTATGACCTTACGCTTGCTAGGCAGGTACTTATGCCACTGAGCTAAATCCCTAGACCTAAAATTTTAAGCTTTTCTCTTTCTTTCTTTCTTTCTTTCTTTCTTTCTTTCTTTCTTTCTTTCTTTTTTTGTTTTAGGGATCTTTCTTTCTTTCTTTTTTCCAATTCCATTTTATTCAAGGATGAAAAGAAGGAGAAGAACAAGAAAAAAATGTAAAACAAATTTTCAAAACACATCAGTTGGGACAACAATAGTACATACATTGTGCACTGTCATTCCCAAATCATTTACCCAGAGCACAAGACATCTGTATTTAATTGTCTGAACAAATCTTTCTTTTCAGCAAACTCAGAGAAATCACTTATCTAACTTAACTATCTTTTATATACATACACATTTATATACATATATACATGTTGTTTCTTTTAGCATCTCACACTAATGAAACAATACGATGTTTACACATGTGCCTTATTTATTTCACTAATGATTATGTTCTGAATTTGTATCCATTTACCTATAAAAGTCTCCAGTTTATCCTTCTTTATGGTGAATAGTACTTCACTGTATAAAAATACCTCATCTTTTTTATCCATTCCTCAGCATTTAGGGCACTTAGGTTGTTTCCAAGATCTGGTTATTACAAACTGCTGGTACTGACATGGGTGCACATATATCACTGTGCTATGATGTTTTTAGTTCTTTTGGAAAGATACCCAGAAGGGGAATAGGTCGGGTGAATAGGACTTCTAGTCCTAGTTGTTTGAGGAGTCTCCACACTGATCTCCACAGTGGTTGCACAAGTCTGCATACCCACCAACAGTGGAAAAGGGTTCCTTTTTCCCCACAGCCCCTCCAGCATTTGTTATTGCTTGATTTCTTGATACTAGCCATTCTTTCTAAAATGAGGGAAAATCTCAGGGTTGTTTTAATTTACCTCTCTTGAATGACCAGTGATGCTGAACATTTTTTCACATATTTATTTACTGTTTGTATTTATTAATCTGAGAAGTGTGTATTCATCTCAGATGCCTGTTTTTGGACTAGGTTTTTAAATCTGGGAAGGTTAATTTTTTTGAGTTCTTTATCTGTTCTCCATAGTAATCCTCTGTCCTCTGTCTGAGGAACAGCTAGAAAACATTTTCTCTCACATTGTGAGTTGTCTATTCACTCTGTTGGTGGTTTTTCTTGCTGTGCAAAAGCTTTTCAGTAGGGTGAGATCCCAGTTGTTGATTCTTTGTGATAGTTCCTCTGCAATCTGGGTTTTGTTCATAAAGTCTTTGCCTATACCAGTGTCTTCAAGAGTTTTACCTACTCTATGTTCCAGCAGATTTAATGTTTCTGTTTTAATATTTAGATCTTTGGTCCATTCTGATTTTAGCTTAGTACATGGTGAAAGATAAGCATCTAGTTTTATTCTTGGGCATGTGTAGAGCAAGTTTTTCCAGCACCATTTATTAAAAAGGCTTTCTTCCAGTGAATGTATTTAGCACCTTTGTCAAAGATAAGGTGGATTAGTGTATCTGCAGTTGTTTCTGCATCTTCTAATGTATTTTATTGATTTTTGAGTCTGCTTTTTGTCAGTACCACACTGCTTTTATCACAGTAGCTTTAGAGTATAATTTCAAGTCAGAGATTGTGATGCCCCATCTTATCTTTGTTGCCCTGGATTGCCTTTGCTATTCTAGATCTCCTCTGGGTCCAGATGAATTTTAGTACTTTTTTCTCTAGTTCTGTGAGAAATGCTATTAGAATTTTGATTGGGATTGCTTCGAATCTGTATAAGAGTTTTGGAAGTATGGCCATTTTCACTATATTGGTTCTTCCTACCCAAGAGCATGGGATATCTCTCTGTATTCTAATATCCTTTTCAATCACCTTTTCCAGTGTAGTATAGTTTTCAGTATAGAGGTCTTTTACATCCTTTGTTAGATTGAGTCCGATGTGTTTCATTTTTTTGGATGCTATTGTAAAAGGTATTGTTTCCCTGATTTCTTTCTCAGTGAGTTTATTTGTGTACAGGGAGGCTATGGATTTTTGAGTGTTGTATAACTGTATAACCAGCTACATTACTGAATTTGCTGGTTGGTGCTGTTTTGGATCTTCTAAGTAGAGTATCATGTAATCTGCAAATAAAGATAGTTTAACTTCTTTTACTATTTTTATTCCTTTTATTTCTTTCTATTATCTAATTGCTCCAGCTGAAGTTTCCAGGACTATGTTGAATAAGAATGGAGACAGTGGACATCCTTGTCTTGTTCCACATTTTAGTGTGAAAGCTTTCAGTTTTTATCTATTTAGTATGATGTTGACTGTTGGTTTGTCATAGATAGCTTTTATCAGATTAAGATAAAGACCATCTATTCCAATTTTCTGTAGCATTTTTATTATGAATGTGTGCTGGATTTTGTCAAAAGTTTTTTCTGCATCTGTTGAGATGATCATATGATTTTTGTCCTTGGCTATGTTAATATGGTGCATTACATTAAATACATATGTTGAACCATCCCTGCATCCCTGCAATGAATCCCACTTGCTCTTTTTAAAAATTCTTTTTAAAAATTTGCTGCAGTCTGTTTGCCATTATCTGATTGAGGATTTTTGCATCAGTGTTCATTAGAGAGATTGGCCTAATTCTCTTAGTTGAGTCCTTCTCTGGTTTTGGAATTAGAGTAATGCTTTTTTCCAGGAATGAATTTGGAAGTATTGCTTCCCTTCATTAAAGAGTTTAATAAGTAGTGGTATTACCTCTTCTCTAAATTTCTTGTAGAATTTAGCAGTGAATCCATCAGGGCCAGGGTTTTTCTTTGTTGATAGGTTTTTAATTACATCTTTGATTTCATTTGATACTGGGTTATTTAGGATTTTTATGTCTTCTTGATTCAGCTTTGGTAATTCATATGTGTCTAGGAATCTGTCCATTTCTTCTATATATTCCATCTTATTGGAATACAAGTTTTCAAGTAGGTACAGATGATTTTCTGGATTTCTGCAGGGTCTGTTGTGATTTTGCCATTTTCATTCCTGATTGTGTGGATTTGAGTCTTTTTTTTCCATTTTTTTTTATAAGGCTGACCAAGGGTTTGTCAATTTTATTTAATCTTTCAAAGAACCAACTCTTTAATTCATTTATTCTTCATATTGTTTTTTTAGTCTCCAGTGTGTTAATTTCTGCTCTGATTGTTATAATTTCCTCCCTTGTACAAGCTTTTGGTTTAGCCCTGCTCTTCTTTTTCTAGAAGTTTGAGGTTCCACATTATGTTGTTGATATATGCCTGCTCTGTTTTCTTGATGTGGGTATTTACTGCTATAAATTCCCCTCTTAAGACTGCTTTCACTGTGTTCTACAAGTTCTGGTATGTTGTGTTGTCATTATCATTCAACTGTAAAAACTGTCTGATTTCTTCTTTAATTTCATCTGTGACCTATTGGTTGTTCAGTAGGGTACTATTTAATTTTCATGTGTTTATGAAGTTCTTGTGTTTTCGTTTGGCATGGATTTCCAGTTTCATTGCACTGTGATCTGATAGTATGCATGGGATAATTTCAGTTCCTTTGCATTTACTTAAGCATGTCCTATAAGCCAGTATATGGTCTATTTTGGAGAATGTCACACGTGCAGCTGAGAAGAATGTATATTCTGATTTTGTGGGTGGAACACTCTATAGACATCTACTCAGTCTGTTTGCTCAAAAATTTGATTTAGTTCTAATATCTCATTATTGACTTTTGTCTAGTTGATCTGTCTTTTTGTGACAATGGGGTATTGAGGTCTCCCAATACAATTGTATTAGGGCTTATTTGATTTTTCATGTCTGTTAGTAATTGTTTTATATAGTTGGGTGCACTGGTATTTGTTGCATGTATATTTATGATTGTTACCTCTTCCTCTTGGGTTGTTCCCTTTATGAGGATGTAGTGACCTTCTTTATCTCTCTTAACCACTCTTGGCTTGAAATTCACTTTGTCTGCAAATAGAATAGCTACCCCTGCTTTTTTCTGGGTTCCTGTTGCATGGAGTATTGTTTTCCATCCTTTGACTTTCAGTCTATGAATTTCTTTTTGAATTAAATGTGTTTCTTGTAGGCGGCATATTGTTGGACCTTGCTTCTTGATCCATTCTTCCAGTCTGTGTCTCTTGACTGGTGAATTGAGACCATTAACATTGATGGTTATAACTGATATGTATTGACTTATCTTTGTCATGCTATTTTCCTGTTGTTGGCTCCCCCACTTTGTTTCCTTCTGTCAAGTTGTTTGCCTTCCCTTCTTTTAAGATTCCCTGTTGGAGGTCATAGAGCTGTAGTCCTTATTATCTCTTTCTAGACTGTCCTTCATAACATTTTGGAAAGCTGGTTTGGTGGTCATAAATTCCCTCACATATGTTCTTTGTCATGGAAGTGTCTTATTTCTCCATCAATTTTCAAAGTTAGTTTTGCAGGATACATCAATCTTGGTTGAAAGTTGTTTTCCTTTAGAACTTGGAGCACTTCTCTCCAATCTCTCCTTTCCTTGAGAGTTTGTGCTGAGAAGTCAGCTGTGATTCTGATGGGCTTTCCTTTATAGGTGATTGTTCTTTTCCCCAACAGCTTTTATGATTCTATTATTGTGTTGAATTTCTGGAATCTTGACTATGATATGCCTGGCTGTAGATTTTTTTTTTAATCACAGCTAATTGGAGTTCTATATGCCTCACTTATTTGTATATCAAATTCTTTTTCTCTACCAGGAAAGTTTTCTGTCATGATGTCTGTGAACATTTTTAAATGTCATTTGTGGTATCTCCTGTTTTTTCATTGACTCCACTTAATCTTAAATTATAATTTTTTGTCTCTTCTAGTACCTGCTGGATTGATTTCTCATGGTCCCTTGCTAGTTTGGAAAAATCTTAACTTTCCTGGTTGCTAATTGCAAGCCTGTCTTCAGTATCTGAGATCCTGGCCTCACATTGGCCTAATCTGCTTTGAATACTTTCAATGGAGTTTTTATTCTCCTGAATATCTGCTTGAATCTGCTTTATTGATTCTATTTGTTTCCTATGCTGTGCTTCCATAATTTGCTTAAGCTTGTCTATTTTTTTTTTTTTTTTGTCTGTGTCTGCTCTAACATTGCTAAGCATGGTTTGTGTTTTGGTAATCTATAGTTATTTGAGAGCTTATTTCTGATTTCATTTTTTCCAGAGCCTCATTCAATTGCTTTGTTGTTACCATTTCGGAGAGACCTGGTGGGGGCTTTCGGATTGTCCTACCTCATTGCCCCCTTGGTTTACCTTTGGTGAACTCGATGTCTGGGGTTGCATCTTGTTTAAATATCTTTCCCATTTCTTTTCTTTTTTTTAGTTTAATTCCTGGTGTGATGCTTGTAAGTTGTCTGTGGTAGGTTGCTTTATTGGTAGCATTTAGGACCCTTAAGTGCTGATTACTTTTCTGAGGTATCTTCCAGGTATAGCTAGTTTTTGGGTTTTGAGTTTGTTGGAAGATCTTACCTCTTCAGTTTGTTGGAGATGAGAAGTTGTTGTTTGTCTGTCCTAGTCCCTGGTTCTTTGGCTCTGTGCCACAGAATTGTCTGTGACCCTTAGTTATTCTCAGTCATGGATTATCAGGACGGACAGCTGTTTAGAACAGTTGTGTCAGTTTTGGCTGTAGTAGTGCCAATAGCATCAAGCATAGCCTGTAAAATAACAAACTGAGCTAACCCTTATTTTGCAGCTTTTAATGTATGAACTAGATTTGTGATTGTATAACAAAATGTAAAACAAACCAGATAATTATATGCAATATATAAGTCCATGCCAGTTTTGCCCTCATGGTTAAAATTTAAAATGGATTACAGAGAAAAGCCAGCAGTTGCTTTGTGGCAGAATAGATAGACAACCTTAGCAGGCCTGCCCCGAGACTGGACTCACTGGACTCACTGCAGTCCAAGCAGTTTCCACGGGTCTGCGCCCAGCCCGGAGCTGCTGGAGGACGCTGCCAGCAGTTTTGGTTCCAGGCTTGCCTGGCCTGACTCCACCATGGCTCCTGGCAAATCACTCTCTCCTACAGGTAGACTGAGTCCTCTGTGCTCACCACTAGCCAGTGCCGTCCTCCACATCTGCCACTCCCCTCCACTGCCTCGTCTCTCTGCAGAGGCCTCTGAGGTGGCCAGCCACCACCATCACTGTGACCACGTGTCCCCAGACTCCAATGGCCCCTCTCGTGCAGTGAGTCTGGCTCAGGGCGAAGGCACTGTCGGCTCCTGCCTTCTTCATTGAAGCTTTTCTTTTCGCTCTCTGTGTGGACTTCAGTTCACACTTCAGATTTTTGTCTTCCTTCTTGTCTTCTTCATGATACCATATTCCAGCGTCTGGACGGTGACTCTCAGAGAGGCTGTTTTCTCTGCCGCTGCTTGCTGCTCTGCCATCTTCCCAGAAGTCTCTGTTTTGTTCGTGTGTGTGTGTGTGTGTGTGTGTGTGTGTGTGTTTGAGACAAGGTCTCACTATGTAGCCCAGGCTGGCCTAGAACTCACAGTGAGCCTACTGACTCAGCCTTCTGAGTGCTGGGATTACAGGTGTGTGCCACCATGGTCAGCTTTAAGCTTTTCTTGAATAATGACAATTAACTTTAAGAAGAGACCCAGCTCGGATCATTGTCTGTCTTAATGTGTATTTTAATAGAGGTCTCTATTGCTACTTGACGCAGCTGTTTTTAATATCCTAATTGTTCATCCAACCTCCTGCCAAAACTCTACCCCCAGGATATCTACAAGAGCACAAAAATCTTCCCCAGCAGTGTTGATTTCATATTCATTTATTTGCATGATATATATCCTCAGGCTGACGCATGTCTGACACACAGAAATCTTGTGTTGTTCACTTACTGCTGTTCCTTCCCTGTTGCTCTTGGATATTTATGTTTTTCACCTTTCCATGTGAACTACTTTCTGTGCACTGCTTTAGATTTTCCCAATACTTAAGTGACCTTCCCTTCTTCCTACAGTCTAGTTCTTACTATGAGTTTATGATTTTCCCCCAAATGTGCAACTCTCCCCTCAGCACATTCATACGTTGTAGGTATCTCATAGAGACCTCCCTTCACCGTTGTTCTGTTTCCTCTTGGTGACAATTTCTCTGTAATTTTCTGTTTCTTGATTTACGCCCTTGTTTTGGTGGAGCACCTCCTTCAGTTGCTTCATGAAAAAGGAATCAGATGGTCATGTTTTTGAGCCTGTTTTCACAAGGTATCCTTGTGCTACCTTCAGGTTTTGGTTGATGAATTTAATTTTGAATTGAATATTAAAGTGAATTTTCTCCTGGAGTTTGAAGGCATTATATCTCTAACTTCTGCCTTCAGATATTGCTCCTGACAATTTCTTTTTGTTATTCTTGTCATTTTGTTCTTGATCTTTAGTTTGAAGCCTGTTTCTTCTCTCTAGAAACTTGTGCTCTCTTTTGTGCTGTATCATTTTTACTTCCTTATGCTATTCCAAAGATACCAGGTACCACAAGTTTTCCCCGGATTGCTGCTTGAGGTGCCTTTCAGTTTCAAATTGTTGTTATTATCTTTAGGAATATTTTCGATATTGTCTCCTTTGCTCCTCCCTTGCCTTTGGGGATAATAACAGACAAATGAAAAAAAGTTACCATGATTTTGGTAAGATATTTTAGAGGAGGAGAGTCAGTCAGTATTTCATCATTGCTGTAAGCCTGTTCATTTGCCCTTTCATCAGCTGTGCTATGGGTTGTGCCCTTACTTCTTGTCCTCAAGACTACCGTGGCAAGGCCACTCACAAGCTCCTGTTGTCAGATGCCCTGGCATGTCTCTGTCCTTGATGTCCTTGACTTTTCAGCAGGGTTTAATGTGGATGTGCCTGCTCCATCTTTTACATTTAAACAATCTTCTCTCTTTGTTCACATGAGCCCACCTTCTTTTCCATTCCTTGGTCAGTCCTCTCAGCATCTCAGAAGGCTTCTTCCCCGTATCAGGCCTCTAGATAATAATAACACTATTTTGGTAGATGCTATACAATCACTTCCTCCATTAATCTTGTTCCTCTAACACACACAGCTAGCTTTTTCCTTTTTCCAGTGTTTTCTGTTGATATGTCTTCTCCTGGGAACTGTTTTTCTGCAAATCCTCAAAATGGTGGCTTCCTTTCACTAACAACTAGGAATCATTTACAAATAGTTTTTTCCTAGTTTTAGTAGGTTGGTTACCCCTCTCCTCTCAGCTGTGGGTTAGACGTGAGGCACAGGACAGAGCTGAGACCTCACTAGGGTTCTGTTATGGTTTGTGTCAACATGTCCCCCCAACCCCCCAATGTGGTCATAGGGCTGAATCTAGAGTGTGTGATGCTGGGACTAAGGGTGTGTGATTAGTAAATCATTCCACTGATTGTTTTGGCATAGTTCTAGCTAGGATTAAGGGTATGAGTGCCATACTTGCCCTAGGGTGGGTAGCCTGCATGCAATATAAGGGACAGAAATTCCTGTCTTCTTTCTTTCTCTGCGCTCACTTTTGCTCTTTTCTGTTGTGGTAAATGGGTGCCCCTCTGCCATGTGCCACCCTGCATTGAATCCAGGCAATTACGGACTGAAACCTCTACAAACTGTGACTAAATAAACCTTCCCTCCTTTGATTTTGGTAGACAGGTATTTTATCTCAGCAACAAGAGAAAAGTAACTGAGGCAGGTTCTTCGATTTCCTTTTCCCTCTGTTCCCCTTGCCCTCTAGCACTCCCCAGTACACTGAGTCCTGTTACTACATGTCCCAATTTAGTTTGTCATTATTTCTATAATTGCTGTATTTCCACTTTATTATAACTGTAGCATCTTTTGTCTGAGCTGGAGATGAGCAATTGAGTTTTTGGTTAGCTTTCCTCTTGGGACTAGGCTGTCATCTCTTAACATAGTTTTGCTTTTCATTGCTTATAAGTATATTAGACTTTTATAAGCAGATTTATAGTCATGAGTAACAGCAGGAATACATTCTGAGAAATGTGCCATTAGGTGATTTCATCATTGTGCAGCATTATAGAGTATATGTATACAAACCAACGTCATTATGTGGTATCATCTTATGGGACCACTGTCATACATGAGGTCTGCCAGTGACCAGTTGTCATTATGTGGCATATGGCTACACACTCAATAAAACCTCATCTATTCCTGCAGATTCAGACCTACAAGAGTAAGAGCATATGTTCATGTTCTGATATGCAGCAAAATCCTAAAATCTTACCCATTCTTAACGTCTCAATTCTAGTCTTGACTCCTCTGTTATTTCCCACATCTCTAGTAACCCATATTAATCTTTTCTGTCCTGATTTCCATAAGACCTGCGTGCTTTATTTGGGCCACAGGAAATGGAAAGTTGTGTTTGTTAAGCTTTGTGTACTGTAACGCACTGGGGGAGGGGATAAGCAGAGACCACCAGGCTTGCATAAAGGTGTGCCTGGGTGCAGACAGACAGGGAAAAGGGAACAAAGAGAAGAGCTGTCAGGCAGTTTTGTACCTCTGTGTGCAGTCCTCCAAGTGTCCCATATAAATTTGCAGGTGTCCCCAGATATCCCAGAACCTGTGAAATTCCCTGTCTTGTCTTACCTCCTTTTGACCTCCTGTGCTTGCTGATACCAGCTCAGGTGCTGAACTAAGTTCCCTGCTGAGTGTAGTGCTGTATGGGTATGTGACCATTGCCAGTTGATTGTGGCATTGTCTTCTCAATTTTTGTAATGTTGAAAAAGTGTCACTTTTTAAAGGACATATTACAGCAAAATATCTTTAAAGTATTTTTGTTAATGCAATTTTATTTTCTTAAAAATAATTTAAAATGATTCAGTTGAGGGCTGGGATTGTTGCTTAGTGGTATATGTGCTTAATGTATGTGAGAGGCTCTGGGCTTCTTTTTTCTTTTTTTTTTTTTTTTGTACCAGGGATCGAACTCATGACCATGCGCTTGCAAGGCAAGTGCTTATGCCGCTGAACTAAATCCCTGGCCCTCTTTCTGTTTTTTTGTTTTGTTTTGTTTTTTTGGTATCAAGAATCGAACACGGGACCTCGCCCTTGCCAGGGGTGTGCATATGCTACTAAGCTATATCCCCCCAGCAAAGCTCTGGGTTTCAGCTCCAGCCTTCCTCCAAAACATCTCACTTGGTTTTTCTTAAAAGCAGTTTCAATTAAATATGATTATTATTTTCCCACATATTTATTATTTATTTATTTCTCAGTATTCATCTAAGAAGATTAACGTTATTGCGTTCAAGTATCACACTTGAAGGTAGTATTTTTGGAAAGAAAGTATTATTTCACGTGGCTTATCTATAAAAGGTAATTTAGGAAAGTATAACCATTTCAGTATTTTATAGGATGTTATGAGAAACTTTTGATAGTTATAACATTAAAGTTGTTTTCATACTTCTGTAGAAAATGTTTGAAGATTTATTTGAAAAGCTGTCCACTTTTTAATAACTATAGTTGTTTAAGCTTCCTAATTGTGTGTTGAGCTTTTTTGATTCTTACCCAGAACCATTTTTTCCTAGCAAAGTTTGAACATCTCCAATGAGTTAGGTTAATGTCTAATTTTATAATATAATTAAAGTAAATCTGATCTGATTACTCAGCACATTTCAGGCATCAGACGGTACTTAGCCTGAAAATACTAAGAATATTTGAATTTTAAAATTGACCTTTTGGAGTCAGTGTTTCTTTTATTTGCCATTTTTTGCTTAACAGAAATATGCTTCAAAAAGGAACTTGACTTCATTAATTTTTTTTTTTTTTTTTAAATCGGTACTAGGGATCGAACTCATGACTGCCTGCTTGCAAGGCAGGCACTTATGCCGCTGAGCTAAATCCCCAGCCCCATGGGACTTCATTAATTTTCAAGAACTGCAGTGGTTATAAAATGTATTTAGGGAAAATATCATTTAAAACTAAAGGTATTCCTTTTTATTTTAGAGGTACTTCCTTGTTGGGAATAATCATGCAGAAACAAAGTATCGTGTCTTGAAAATTGACAGAACAGAACCAAAAGATTTGGTTGTAATTGATGATAGGGTAAGTATCTTTCAAACCTGATTATAAACAAACTTTTATACATGTTGTTTGAAGGATGTGAAATAACCTGACAGCTTTTAATGACATATTAATTTTTTTTATCATACATCTATGAGTTATGTTTCTTGGTTGGCTAGAATTTTAATCTCTAATCTGGCACTTGGAAATTACTGATGTTGAAGAGTATGTCAGAATTACACTTTTTCCCAATTTGATTTCTTTTTGAAAGCACATGCTGCAGATAAGATGATGGGTATATTTTTTCATTGACATTTTAAGCATCATATATTAAGTGTAATTTAATACTGCATCTACCAAAGAGATTATTTGTTACTATGCTTTAACACAAAGTTACCTGAAGTCAGGGAAGAATTTTCTGCTGTAGACTTTTTATTGCCCTGCTAAAATCACCTCTTCTGAAGTGTTAAGCTGTTTTTATCCAGGTACTATGGCGTTCAGAGTCAGGAATACAGAGGCTTCATTTAGGTAGCATAAAAACTTGAAGTGTTAGACGTGAAATACAGCATAGTGATGCTGAAAGGTCAGTTTTAGCTTTTGCAAATGAAAGAACTTAATTTGCCCTTTGGATTGAAGTTTCTATAAATATTTCTATATCCACATGCATTCCTAGTTTCTTAATTATGTTAGTAACTTCAGTTTGGAACTCATTTTGTTATTAATCTCTGCAAACCTATTTTCTGTGTTGTAATGATTCTGGATAAATTATTTAGTATGATTTTGTGCATTGCTCCTGGGCGTCCATTCCTCTATCTGTCTGCCTTTCTGCAGCGGTTCTTGGTTTTATTTTAGGGACGGGGGTGATTTCTCAGGAGCTGTTTGAGAAGTTAACAACTAAGGGTCTTCAATACAAAAGCACAAACAGTATACCCAAAATTCTGTGTATAGTTTTAAGAGATTCATAGATTTATTGAAATATGCCTGGATTTCTTAAATTTCTAAATTTAACAATGTATGGTTTTGACAGAATTTTTAAATATAGTAACATGTCCCAGTAACCAGCCTTAATTGCTACTGTTAAAGAATTTGTTGACCTTTTAAAATTATACTTAATTTTATACCTCTTGATTCTTATAGACAACATTTAATTTTCAAGGATAAATACCTTACAGATTGCATATCCTTATATTTAGCATGTATATACTCACCAAGAAGTGCGGGAACTTCTTGGCCGCTTGGATCTTGGAAACAGAACAAAGATGGGACAGAAAGGGTCCTCTGGACTATCTCAAGCCGTTTCAGCATGCGGTATTGTAGGTAAGAAATGTATTTTCTATTGGCTACCTTTTTACTCCTTTTCCTAGAGTATTTAAAGACAGTTTATTAGGTTATATAGCTCTATAGTTATAACTTACCTTCTCTCTCTTGTGTTGCTTAAAACCCCATTATCCAGCAGTCAGCTATCAAACAGTTATTGATAAAAAACATTATGTGCTGAGTAAATACCATTGAGTTTTATGCAGGATATGAACAAGTACAGAAATGTTTTGGGCTTTTGAGAAATCTTTTGTCTGGTTTTCTGTAGAGTGAAAAGTAAACTTTAGCTTTAACTATAAACATCTGCCTTGACATTCATCAGCTGGGATAACAGATACAGTAAAATTAGCTTTAATTTTAATAGGCACTTCCTGTAAAGACAGGCTGTAACCTTACAGTGTCATAACCCCCTTCTTTGTGTGATGCCCGCTTTCAGTCACTGAAAAACGTTCTTTAAAATCACAGACCATCAGAAACTGCTGTCTGAAATGGTCTCAGGAAGGTAAAGCATCCCGGGCATACCTAGATGATCTGGGTCACTTGACAGGGAGAAGTGCCTTTAATTTACAGTTCAGGGGTATCGCTTCAGTCAGGGGTTTCTGGATAGTGTACTACACGGTTGTGCTAACTTTGTTGTTTTCAAGGAAACAAGATACTGGTTCAGATTGATTCCTCGTACAGAATTGATATTGATCTCTTTAAATACAGTCTGCTTTGATTTGCATCTCTGTATTTAAATTTTACCTAAGCCTTCTCCCCCTTTCCTTTCCCTAGTGGGGTGCTCCCCAGTTCCCTTACTGTAATGGGGCAATGACCCTGTCTTGGTTCTATTCTGTTGTGGTTTATTTGATTTTATTATGTGTGATGGTATAGACAAACTTTTTGAGGAAAATGAGATATTATAGAAGATCGGTTTTTGAACTATGTAGAAATAGCTACCCTTGTATACTGCCAAGCTTTGTTAGCCTGTTTGCCTTTACATTAAATGGCCCATACATTGCCTATTATTTGTTTTTATGGTAGGTTGGTCATTTTCATTGTTCGCGATGTATTTGTTTGAGCAGTATTCTTTTCTTTTAAGGTGATATTCTTTGCCTGTTGTTTAATCTGTTGCATCTAAGCTTGCAAAACTATACACTTTATTTGAACACACTGATAATCAAGTTTATAACCAGACATGTACACACAGTTATTAATTAACAAACTCTAGGTGAGAACTGAAAGTTCTTAGCAATTTCTTTTGTAGTTAGAGACCTCTTTGGCTTGAATTGTTCTAGGATGATGAAATCAAAGAAAGATCCACTTATAAGTAAAGTGACACTTTTTAAATGGCCCAGTTTAACCATGTAAATAAAATTTTGGATCAGTAAAGAGTAAACAAAGCTAATGAAAATCTGTGATTCTTCTAGTGCCATCTTAAAATATTCTTGTAATGAAGAATACTGAGATTATAAAACACAAAATACTTATCTTTGAGAAACATACCTTGTCAAAATGATAATGTGTGAAATGATTAGAATGGTTGTCTTTTTAAAAAAATTTTGTTTAAAAAGAAAAGAAGCAAAACAGAAAAAAAGGGAAGCAACAATACAGAATTCCAAAAAAAAAAAAAAAATAGACACTAAGAAATCACTAGTTGATAAATTACATTCTGTCATCTTAGAAATAGTTGTTCAAGTTACAAAATTAAAGCATACAAAGTGGACATTCAAACAGTGAGACTGTAAACAGTTCTGCTCAATGATCCAACAAAAACTTAGTAATATGGTCATCTATCTTACACACTTTAACATACATGCAGTTATATCCTTTAGAGCACTTTCTTTTCCTCTCTTTTTGACAATAGCAACTACACATTTTGGATCTTATTACTCCTACAGTTCTTATTACTTTTTACACTAGATATACAATGTGATATTTATAAATTTGATTCTTATTTATTTCACTTATGAGAATAGTCTCAAGTTGTCTCCATTTCCCTATGAAGGCCTCAAGATCATCCTTTTTATAGCTGAGTAATATTCCACTGTATAAAACCACCACATCTTTTTCAGCCACTCTGCAGTTGATGAGCATCTTGGTTGTTGCCAAGATTTAGCTATCACAAATTGTGCTGCTAGAATGGTTGTCTTTTAAATATTTTTTCTACTAACTTTTTGAATGCTTAATTTGTAGATACTTTTGCTGGAATGTTTTTAACTGTTGTCTTGTGAACCTATTATACAGTCTATAAGAATCTAAATGCACCACTCTGGGTGGCTAAAGCAGAAAGATTGCAATTGAAGCCCAGCCTGGGCAACTTAGTGATTTAGACCCTATCTCAAACTAAAAAAAAAATAAAAAAGTAAATGAAAAGGGCTGGTGATGTAGCTCAGGGAAAAGCCCCTGGATAAATCTCTGGCCAGTGCCACACACACACACACACACACAATCTAGAGCAGTGTTCATTAACTCTTTGTAGTAAAGGACCAATCCTTCCCCAGACATTGAAGACCAATGTGTGGTGTATTAACTTGTACACAGATGGAACCACGTATAACTCACACATACTCAGTGATACCCAAACCAGTCTACATCCTGTTTGGGGACACTGACTGCACACACAGAAGTGATGATAATCTCAAATTGCTCCAAAGTTTCTCAATCCTTACTTGTCTTTAATCTCTTTACCTGGCTGTACCTGCTGAGAGTAAGTAGCCTGCCCCACAGAGCTGCGGGGATGTGGGCAAGCAGAACATGATTTCAATGCCACAGACTCGCTGTTCTCACCAAAATTTAGTAGTTTTGGGGTTTTTTGTTTTGTTTTGTTTTTTGTTGTTGTTGTTTTTTGGTAGCAGGGATCAAATTCATGCCCTCGTACTTGCCAGGTAGGTGCTTGTGCCACTGAGCTAAATCCCTGGCCTAAGATTTTCCCAAGTAAATGTTTCTTCATTTGCTGTCTACCCTTAGGGCAGTTTGCAGAAACTTTTAGGGTTTTGATATTTTTATATTTTTCATCACTTACGATAGTTTCCTTGGGGAGGAAATCTGTCTACCTCTTCAAATTGCTGTCTCAGAAGTGTCCCTTTCCTCCTACCAGTAAGCAAGTTAGTTTTAATTTCCAAAGTGAAAGTTCTGGGAGGCAAGTTTTTAATTTTGGATTTTTTTTTCACTAATAGGATGACTCCTGTGTTGCCAAGAGCTTAATTCTACTAAACATGAATGTGGATGGGTCTTTCTTTAATTACCAGCATAGAGAATAACACTGTAGTGGTCTGACCTAACTAGAACTTTACTTTGTGACTCTAATGCAGGTTGAGCATCTTCATCCAAACACTCAAAATGCTCCAAAACTGGAAACTTCTTGTGGTCATTCCAGTAGAAGATTTTATGTTGTAAACTGTTTATGCACAAATTTATTAAAAATAGTATACAAAATTATTTTCAAGCTATGTATATAAGGTATATATGCATCATGAATTAATTTCATGTTTAGACTATATCCCATTCCCCAGACATCTCGTTAGGTATATGCGAATATTAAATTTTAAAAAACCCCGTAATCTATGACATTTTCCCAAACATTCTGGGTAAGAGATACTCAGCCATTTTCATAAGAAGCTTAACTATAGCCAGGGATTTAGCTCAGCTGCATAAGTGTCTGCCTGGCAAGTGTGAGGCCGTGAGTTCTATCCTTGATACCAGAAAGAAGCTTACCTATCAGAGGTGATATTTGGGGTTGGGGTGTAGCTTGGAGGCATAACACCTGCCTGGCAAACACAAGGTCCTGAGTTTGATTTCCAAACCCAAAAAAAAACAAAAAGTGATCTTTGTAGACGGTTGCATGGATAATTTACATGCATGGAGATAACTTACATATCTTTTTTTCCCCAGCCCCTTCACTTTTCTAGGAATCAGTGCCACCTCCCTGCTTCCCTTACCTAGTTTTTCTTTTTTTTTCTTACCTAGTTATTTATAAAATGCCTGCCAGCTCACTGTGACACTATTTTTTGGCCATCGTTGATTGGTCCAAGATTGAGTACTCAGGTGAAGTTGGGTCCATCCAAGTGCTTTCCTAGGAATTCCAGAATTGAACTTGATGTTTTAAAAACTCAGTTTGTTCCAGGTTGACCTTTTGGTTGGAAGGTTAGAGCTCTCAGCAGCTGTGTTTCCTGCCCCTTAACAGAAGTAGATGGATCTGGTCTGTGGAGAGAGCACAGCGGAGTGAATGTTCAAAGACGCTGCGTGACTGGTGTTTCCTGATGCCTGTCACACGTTTGACCGTGACTGTCATGAATCACTTCAGTATTCTCAGTGTAAATTCCTCTGTTTAGTTTAAACTGGCTCAAGTTGAGTTTTGACACTAATTATGAGGATTCTATGAAGTTTCCCCAAATATGTTTTCCTCCAACATTTATTCACTGGTACACTTTTTTTATAAAAAGGAGGGAGGAGGAAGGTTTCGTGATCAGAAGACTGCAGAAAGCACCTCACCAAGATTCACAGTGCGCGCTAGTGAAGCGCTGAGAGGCTCTGACAGTTGATGTGGATTGCTGATGCTTCTGCAGCCCAATAGTTCTTTATTGGCCCACAGCAACTCTTCTCCCCACTGGAACTGGTCAGGTGTATAGATGAGATGTCCTACGAGATATTTAAAGCTTATCTTCAAGTAAAGCAGGACCACCATTCACCTGTGTGCCTTATCTGCATACTTCTAGTTCATAAAGAAGGACATTGATTGACTTGTGCTTTGACGTGGGAAGCAGCCCTATCGTGTCCTCCAGTGTGCTGGACAAAGGAGATGTTGTCCTTTATCACATACCATTTCACCAGGGCTCAGAGTTTCTCCCAGTTTCCAAAACTAGCTTAGCTGCTGCAAGTAACTGGTTTAGTTTTTATCTTTCAGCCGCTATGTGTGGTGTAATTCAAGGTGTATAGCAAATGCTAGTAGTATGTATCATTGTGTGTAACTTTTATTCTTGGCTTCATGTCACACCTTGTAACATCATTTTCCTTTATTGTAATCTTTTCTTTCATTTTTATCCTGGGTGTGTAAGTAAAATTGTAGCAGAAATATAAAATGTATTGGCTTTAATTTTCACTGTACAGTTCATCAGTGATAACTATTTGTGTGTGTGACAGATTTCTAGAACTTTTCATCTGTGTGGAATTAAAAGTCTATATGAATTGAAAACTCCTTTATGTTTTTATTTAAGGTACCTCAATCTTATCTGTAATGAAATTAGAGAAATTAATGAATCACATAAATTTTTAGAGTAATATTAAGTGGGATAAGTGACAATATTTAACAGTTCTAAGCCAACTCAAAATCTGTATGAGTCTAAAGTATAGCAATACAGTAGCAAGTGTGTCTAAGTATTTGGCTGTTTAAATATAAATCTAAAAACATTGCTAAGTTTACAAAACATTATATTTATTTTTTTTATTGCACAGGTTTTGTCAGGTTTTTAGAAGGCTATTATATTGTATTAATAACTAAAAAGAGAAAGATGGCAGATATTGGAGGCCATGCAATATATAAAATTGAAGATACAAATATGATCTATATACCCAATGATTCTGTAAGGATTACTCACCCTGATGAAGCTAGGTATGTACCAGTGGGCTCTATTTTTTGAATGTGGTAAACCAATTAGGAAAACAATAAAATTGAAAGATTATAAATGTTACATAAAAAGGCCAAATGTTAACTCAGAATTGTACAACTGCTGTTCAGGGCTGTTAAAACTTTGTTGTAAAAGTTGATTCTGGCAAAAATTAACAGTGGCTTTTAAAGCCATTAAGTGTGAGGAACAGAATAGTCACACTGTAAACACTGAACTCCGTACCTCTCTTTATTATTTAAAAAGAGGAGAGTTTTTATAATTAAAAAAGTGGTAGACATACTTAATTAACTGATCAAACTTACCATTACCAATCATGAAATAAAATTAACATTATTTGCCTCTTAATGTGAAGCAATGGTAAGGACACAGATAATGCTTGGTAATTTTTTTTTTTTGCTAAAAGTGTGTATGAAAATCAGTATGGAGATTTCTCAGAAATCTAAAATTAGAAATTCCATTTGATGCGGCTGTTTCTCCTCTAGGCATCTTTCCAAAAGAGTAAAAATCATCATATTACAGTGTTATAAGCACTTCCAGGTTGATAGCTGCACAGTTCATAATAGCTACTTCTTGGAAGCAGTTTATATGTCCATCAGCAGACGAATGGCTAAAGAAGATGTGGTATTTATATACAGTAGAGCACTACTCCACCATGAAGGGTGAACGTGAGCCGCTTGTAGAAAATCGGAAACACCTTGTGACCATAATGAAACAAATGAGACTCACAAGTTACAATATGGCACGGTAGATGTCTGGCGCTCTGGGTGAATGATTTGGGGATGACAGTGCACAGTGTATGTACCATTGTTGCCTCCTAATTGACGTGCTTTGAAATTTTGTTGCCCTCCTCCTCCCCCTCGTCCTCCTCTACCTCCTCTTCTTTTTATGTTTGAATAAAATGGATTTTAAAAATATGGCACAGTAAACCCAAGATATAAAGAGCAAAATAAAAGGCAGAAAATAGGAAGTAAGAGATGGAGGAGAGGCGGGAAAGAGGATGAAAAAATAAATTAAGATGTGTTTGTACATGCATCAATTCCACACAGTTTACATGCAATATAAATGTCACGTACTGCAAACATGTTCTAAGAAAAAAGTTGTATTTAATACAAAAGATATTTAGCTTAAATCATTTGCAAGATAACTGACATGGGAGCTGGGGATTTAGCTCAGTGCAGGGCTGGGGATTTAGCTCAGTGGTAGAACGCTTGTCTGGCAAGCTGGAAGCCCTGGGTTCTGTCCTTAGCACTGAAAAATAAAAAGCAAAAAATCTAAAAAGAAAAAAAAAGATAGTTGACCTGGACTCTTTAAAAATGTTCAAATCATGAAAGATAGGGAAAAGAACAATTCTATTATTTTAGAACAGACACGACAGATGCAACATGTGAATTGCAGTTAGACCTGGTTAAAATGTGTGTGCGCACACACCTACCTACCTAAAGCTAGAAAGGCCTTTCCTGGGGGCACTTGGTATGTGGACTGCATACTGGTGATATGATAAACTCTAATTCTTGGTAGGATATTATACAGAGTGAGCATCTCTTATTGAAATGCTTGGGACCAGAAGCATTTCAATTTTTTTTTACTTTTTTAAAATTCTGGAATATTTGCATAATCACAATGAGGAATCTTGAAGATGGGACCCAAGTCTAAACTCAAAATTAATTTCTATTTCCTATACAGCCTATATATATAACCAGATGGTAATTTTATTCAGTATTGGTAATACATCTGTGTTTTGACTGTGACATATAAAATGGTGTCAGGTGTGAGATTTTCCATTGGTGCTCAAAAATTACCAGATTTTAGAACATTTCAGAATTTAGGTTTTCACATTAAAGATCCTCAATCAAATGGTTTAGGAAATAAAACCTACTCGTATATTTAAAGAGAAAGCTGGGCATAGTGGAGCACACCTGTAATCCCAGCACTCAGGAGGCTGAGGCAGGAGGATCACCATGAGGTCAGGGCTAGTCTGTGCTACATAGCAAGACCTGTCTTTTTTTTTTTTCAAGTTCATTTTATTAAAGGATAAAAAGAAAGAAAAAACAAAAGAAAGAAAGAACGAACAAAAGAAAGAAAAGAAGAAGAAGAAGCAGCAGCAGCAGCAAAAACTACTACAAAATTTTAAAACATGTCAATTGGGACAATAATGGTACATACATTGTGCACTGTCATTCCCAAATCATTCACCCAGAGCAAAAGACATCTTCATTCAGTTGTCTGAACAATACCATCACCAATCTTTGTCTTCAGCGAACTCAGAGAAATCACTAGTATAACTATCTTAAATATTTTTATATACATATATACACATATACATACGTTTTTTTCTTTCAGCTTCTCACACCAGTGAAACAACACAATGTTTACACATGTGTGAGACCCTGTCTTTAAAAGAATAAAAAAACTAAAGAGAGAATATTTATGTTTAAGGGGAGGGCTCTAACAGTGAATTCAGAAGAGGAAATACTGGTGGTATTTATTATACCCTTTGCCTCACAGACTCTCAATCTTCTGTAGATTTGAAATCTTTCAAACATCTTTGGAGGCATTATTGGAGCCTTGAGAATATTGGGGAAAACTATTAATAAATTGACAGTTTTAAAGTTATAAACCAGGTATAGTGGTGAGCACCTATAATCCCTGCATTCTGAGAAGCTGAGAGAAAGATCACAAGTTTGAATGAACTTAGAGTCTTGGTGAGATGCTGTTTTACAGTAACAAAATTTAGAGACGGCTGAATGTCTAACTCAATGTAGAGACCTTTGTTTAGTCTGCAGTGTGTGTGTACACACACACACACGCGCGCGCGCGCACACACACACACACACACACACTTACAGAGTTTCCGCAGTTGTAAAGTTTCAGAGGTTAAAATGAAACCAGTTAGGCATATTCATGTTTTTAGGATTGGTAACATTTTAATTATGCTCTCTACTTTTATGATATTGTTTTGATTTGAACCAAATTTTAAGGTAGTGCTGATCTTTTGCTTGAGATCATGATAGTAGATTTCTAGATTATTATGACATTGTCTTTGATGATAATTTGAAGGTAGGGTTGTTAAAAAAAAAGGCTTCGAATGAGTATACCTGTAGTTAACTAGATAAAGGGAATCTGTCTTCCACTAGCTGAAAAAATTATATCATATACAGCTTACAGGCATAGTACATTAAAACTAAATCAAGTAGAATAATGCATATAAATCATGAGAATAAGTTACAGAGGTTTATATAATTTATGAACTCCATTTTTATGATTCTTTAGCCAAGAATAGTAAAACAAATTATATTGTTTTTGTATAGTGATTGGATTATCTTTAAAAAGAGAAGTTATCTTATGATTAACACTATGTAATAGAGTATACTTTATATAGAACAAGATACAATTTTACCAATAGCTTATTATTGGTAAAGATAATATTGATAGGAAAAACTTTTAACATACTGGTGAAATTCTATAATCCAATAATTCACTTTAGTAGGAATATTTGGTAAAATACTAGGAATAAAATGTAGTACTATTAAATATTTAATATATAAGGACAAGTAGAGGTTATCTGTGTAATGCATGGTATTATATCCACATTGGAAGATGCAGTTAACTACTTTAAAATGTTGGGAAAAATTATCATAATTTTTCAGAAAATATACTGGGCAGAATTTAATATACATGATCAAGTCTTGTTTAACAAACTAGAAATTTAAGCAACTATTCTTAATCTGATAGTGTAAATTATACTTATTAAAGAATTATCCAAAATTATTGTAATAAGTTGCCTTCTATTAAAGTAAGGAGTAACTGAGGTATCTGCCATCACAACTGATACTAAAATTTGAATTGAAGGCTGGCTGATGCAACAAGGCTATAAAATAAAACAAAGTTTGAAAATAGGCAAATGTCATCATTATACAAGCAGTGCAATTTTCTACCTGGAAAACCTACCAATATATACAAACTCAGAACTAATGGTACTTGAGCAGTGGTGTGACTAAAGAAAAAATTCAGCATGTGAGAACCAGTAATGCTTCTAAACATACCCAGTAATGAACTAGAGAATTTAATAATGACATCATTTATGGTAGTGTCAGTGTCACAAAGAACCTAGGAATGTGCATAACAAAAGCTACATAAAACCTTGTAGAGAACATTTAAAACATTACTGAAAGACATTTAAAATTGCCCAATAAATGAAAACAAATCCCCTTTTTTTTATGAATGGAAAGACTCAGAGGTTAGTTTTCTCCAAAATTAATTGATAAATTTAATATAACTAATCCAAATTCTAAAAGGACTTTAAAAAATGGAACATGACAAATTTATTTCTAAATCTATATAAATAAGCAAAAGTCTAAGTGTAGTAAAGACAGTCCTAAAAGTAAAAACAAGAAGGAGTAAGTCTAACCAGGTAGTAAACTTACAAGAATTCAGATAGTCAGATACTAAGCTGTATTACAGCTGCATGATATTGGTGGAGAAATTGACATTGATCAGTAAACAGTTCAGAAAGAAGAAAAGATCTACTTTATGTGGGCAATTGACGTTTGACAGAGTAAGTTCTGCAAATCATTGTGGAAAAGTAATAGCATTGCTAAGTAGTGCTATTAAGTAAAATACGAAATTAAATTTCAGTTTAGACACAGAATTTGATTCCAGTCTCTGACAGTATTCACAAAACAATTTCAGAAGCACATAGATAGCTTGAAGACAGAGGAGAATTTCATAAATAAAATATGAAAAGCATAAATCGTATTAACATAGTGATAGATTTGAAGTTTTCAGTATTAAAAATATTATGGCTAAATAGTGGGGTGCTTGCCTAACATGTACAAAAATCTGGGTTTGATCTCAGCACTAAAAGTTAATTCATTTTAAAAGCAGCTTTACAGGGCTGGGGATTTAGCTCAACGGCATAAGTGCCTGCTTGGCAAGTGCGTGGTCATGAGTTTGATCCCTGGTATAAAAACAAACAAACAAAAAAAACCCCCAAAAAACCCAGCTTTAGGATCTAGGAAGATTGTAGGAGACAAGTGACAACCTGGAAGTGAACATGTACAATATATAACAAGGACTCATGTTTAGAATCTCAGAAGAATTTCTCCAAATCAGTGGGGAAAATACAAAGAGATTCGGATGGTTAAATCTTAGGAACAGACTTCTCACAATTTTAGAGTTGGAAATTGAAGACTTATCATTTCATTCTCATTATTCAGATTGAAAATAATTAAAATACCTACTGTCATCAAATTTGGAGATGTGGGAAGTGACTTTTTATTAAGAGTCTAAATGAGTCTAATGAATCTAAATGAGTGACACACTGTGAATTGGAGTGATATTATTTTAGTCCCTTAAGAAATATTCTAGTGAAAGTGAAAACCTGAAAATCATGTTCTCGACACGAGTGATTCTGCTTCTGCACATGTCCTGTAGAGCAAGTGATCACAACTATATAGGAAGATAGAATGTTCTTGGTAGCATTGTGTCTTACAGTGAAAAACAGAAAGAACCTAATAGTCTAGCCAGGCGTGGTAGTGCACACCTGTAATTCCTTCACTTGGGAGGCTGAGGCAGAAGGATCACTACAAGTTCAAGATCAGCTTGAGCTACAAAGTGAGTTCAAGGTCAGCCTGAACTGCATAGTGAGACCCTGTCTCAAAAAGACAGGAAAAAAAAATGAACATAAAGTGTGCAGGTGCTTAAAGGGAAACTTGTGATTACACTGGTTAGGTTGGCTTTTTTTCAGTTTAAAAAATTTTCCAACTTCAAATTACAATGGCCCTCCAGCATTTTGTTTTTGTTACTGTCCTCTCTCCATCCTCAAAGTATTTACAAGACACACTGTAAAAGTGAAAATAGTGTTTAGTTGTGTCTTGCTGTCAGTCTGTGCGTTCCATGGGGTTCCTCGGAGAGACAGGGCAGTCAGACTATGAACTGGCCCTCGGGGGTCTGGGGCAGGCCAAGCTGTTCGAAGGCTGGCTAGGATCTCTCAACTGAATGAGTATATTTACATGTATGTGTATATATGTGTGTATGTATTTATGTACATATTACACATATGCATACAAATTGGTGTATGCGAATTTAATATGTTTTTGTTTGTTTGTAGGTATCTGCGAATCTTTCAAAATGTAGACCTATCTAGCAATTTCTACTTTAGGTAAGGCTGAGCTGTTTCGTTCCTATTAACTGCCACTTAATTTTCCACAGTTTAAAACCATAAGGAGAGCATACTGTAGTGCTACTTGTATTTTCATAGAAATAATTGTTTTTTTAAAAAACACAGGAATTTTCCTCTTAAGACTCAGTCAAAATAAAACAGTTGGTTCAAGTAGGAAGAATTGATTGTTAGAAATCAGAAACCAGCTTCTTAATACAGCTTTTACCCGTGTGAGATTAATACTGCTCAATGAGTGAATCTATCAGTAAGTGTGGTAAAATTGAATTTCCCAGATGAAACTGAAATGCATTTGAATCAAATTATATAAATAAATTAAAGAAATACTAATCAATATATGTGACTCTCCAGACAGAAATGTAACCTAAGATATTACTAAAATACTTTACAAACTTTCGTAAACCTAAAATATTGAGGATATCCTCCGAAAGTCTGTACTAAAAATATATAGCTAGTGATACTTATAAAAATTAATTATGTGAAATAAAAATTGTAACCTAATGGTTGAATTTATTTGCAAGACAGTGATAATTTTTATATCGTTTTTATTCTCCTAAAACATGTTTGTCTGTAATAGTTTTAAGTTTTTTGCTTTATTCTTGTTTATTGTGAAGTCGGTTATGATATTACCATTAATCATTAGTGGAATTATTCTTGAGCAGTTATCAGTCAGGGTACAGAAGAACCATGCACTATCACAGTGGATGTGGTATCTTTAGAACCTCGTATGTTTGACCCCTTCGCACAAGACCATGAATGTGAACTGATTTCGGTGCACATTGTACAAGTCAGTGAATATATAGTACTCACTTTGTAGTTTCTTGTCATGCAAATTCCTGATTCATGCAGTTTTTATTTCCAATCATGTTCATAGTCTGCTGTGTTTTATAGTACTTTCTTGAATAACGTTATTTCCAAGTGAAGTTACAGGTACCAATTAGTTCAGCTCACAGATTTGTTTTCATATGGGAGCCGAAACCATAAAATATGCTTTGTCTTTGTAATTTTTAACATCAATTCTCTTCTCAGTTACAGTTACGATTTGTCCCACTCACTGCAGTATAATCTTACTGTCTTGCAAATGCCCCTGGAGATGTTAAAATCAGAAACCACCCAGACTCGCCAGGAGAGCTTTGACATCTTTGAAGACGAAGGATTAATCACTCAGGGCAGGAGCGGTGAGTGGTTTCAGCAGACTTAGCCTATGTTAATACAGCATCTATATTAACATACAGATGCTGCAAGATGGCCTCTCATTAAATTCATTTCTCCTTTCCTCAGTGCTGTTAATCCTTTCAGAGGGTTGTCTTGGATACATGGACTTGACCAAGTGGTTTCATTTAGTCGGAAAATTGCAGACTCAGGGTAGGGGCGGGGCCTCACGGTGGTTCAGGTTTCCCTGAACTCAGTGTGTAACCCAGGCTGGCCTCAAGTCTCCTGGCGATCCTCCTGCCTCAGTCTCCTGGGTGCTGGGTTTACAGGTGTGTGCTGCCACCCTGACTCTTGCTGGCATTTTTTAGCTATTAATCATGTACTTTTTTGGATATATTCAGCTTTAGGCTTTGTTTTTTTTAAATTTTATTTTAAAGGGGGTAAAATTAAACACAGCAAAACAGAACAGAACGAGACATAAGAAAGCATAAATCTCAAAGCTAGACAACCAGAGATCTTCACTAGCTGTCATATTGTCTCTTGTTTTCTTCCAAATGTTGTCCATATCGTTGCATATGGGGAGCTCATACTAAATAACATAGCCAATCTTTTCATAAGATGTGTAGTTCACTGGCTCCCACTTGCTAGGGGAGGGGGGAGACGTGGGACGGGGGAAAGGACAACATGAGATGTTTGATTCTCAGCCTGCTCACCAGCAGAATCACAGCCGCCTCCCCAGAGAGGGGAGGAGCTCCTTGTCCTCCTGGCACCGTGAGTCAACCACATGGTGCAGGTCCCGAGGTGCCAGGGTCTCTCTCCTTCGGGCTGCCAAAAGTCTGCCACACTCTCAGCCGCCCCCCAGAGGGTGGGGGGAGTTTCTTGTTCTCCCGGCACCCCAAGTCAACCACATTGTGCAGGTCCCGATGCGCCAGGGTCTCTCTCCTGTGGGCCACCAAAAGCCTGCCACACTCACAGCTGCGCCCCCCGCCCTGAGAGGGGAGGAGCTCCTTGTTCTCCTGGCACCCTGAGTCAACTGCATGGTGCAGGTCCCGAGGCGCCAGGGTCTCTCTCTTGCAGGCCGCCGAAAGTCTGCCACATTCACCTGCTATTTCTTTCTGATGAATTGACCATTCCATTTCCAAAGTTCTGAAATGGCCAACAGACCACAGAAAGAATTCTTTTTAGGCTCCTGTTTGAAACCAGCAGCTACAGCGATCTGCTGGCCTTGCTTCAGGGCCACAGGTTTAGACTTTGGATGACACTTAAATGCAGAACTTTTTCGAATATTGGAGGATGCACACCATCTTATTTTCCTTCCTAGATGACGGCCTGTCATTGGCTGAGTTGGTGAAAAAGTTACCAGGGGTTGCCTGTTATGTGTTGGACATTCACATGTAATATCTCTAAGCCTAAAAACTGCTCAGTAAGTGTAAGCCAGTTTTATAGAAATAAAGTCTAAGATGCTGAGGCCTAGAAATAAAGTTCATATGGCTGATGTTCAGAAAACTCAGTAAAGCAGGTCAGAGGCTATGATTAGTTTAATTATTCCCCATTGAATCCGTCAGACCCTCATTAAATCTGCTGCTTTTCAGGAGCATTGTTGGATCTCTGCAGGACCGCTGTATGGCTAGTCTAGGTGCCCCTGGTGATGCTGGACTAAACCAGACACACAGTACCTTTATTCTCCTTTATTAGCACCTTTATTGAAAGGTTCTTGGGTTTGTCTAGGACTCTAATGCTGGAGGCATTGCTAACACATGTGCTGTGAAGGCATAGCTTCAAACTTAAGGTACTTAGCTGAAGTGGACCAACTGTGGCAGCGTGCTAAGTCAACAGTGTCTTTGCACCCCCTGGTTCCATGTAACTTAGCTAATAGTGATAAAGGTCCAGGTATGGAGGCAGAATTCAACCCAGAATGGATCTAGAAGTCTCGTCTTTGCAGGATAGTCCAGAAGAAGCTGTGATCTACCAGTGCTTTCCCGAAGGTTCTGGTCCACTCGTAGGCAGTTACCAGCACTGAAAAGCATGTGGCATTGCCCTTGATTCTGGTTACTGATCATCACTTAGCAAAGGCCATCACCCTCAGATCACCTAGACACCTGCATTATAAACCAAACCTCTAGAGATAGAGGGCAAGATAACTGATGTGTCTGACTCTTTGCTTGTGATGATTTGCGGAGTGATACTTGCGATTATGTAGTATCACATTTATACACCTCAGTACCAGGCAGCTCTAACGACTGGTGGTGCATGTATGACTGCCCCATTGGGTGGTAAGGGGTAGTGATGCACGTACCACTGGTGGTTTAAGCCAGCAGGAATGTGTTAAAACAACATACATTTGTTACCATACGAAAGGCAGAATTCCAAATTGGGGCCTAGTGAGCTAACTGTCGGGTGTCAGCAGATTGCATTCTTATCCCGAGGCTCCAGAGAACCCCTATTCTTGCGCTTCCTGTCTTCCAGGGGTACCCTCATTTCCTGGCCTGTGTCGTCCTCCAGTCCAGCTTCACAGCCAGCAGGCTCTGGCTGAGTTGCTTTTCTACATTGCATCACTCTCACATGCACACTCCTGTTTCCTTGTTTCAGTTTTATAAACACTGTGATGTAAAGGGCCCACGTGCAGGATAATCATGCAGGATAATCACCATGGCTCAAGTTCATCTGGTTAGCAGTCTAATCCAACTATATTTTTATTCCTTTTTGCTGTGCAGTATAACATACTCATAGTGTTAGGAGTAGGCTTAGGCAGTTAGGATCCCGGCATCTTTGCTGTGGTTGTGGATCATTCTCCTACCATACAGAGGGAAGCAGGAAATAAAGAATGAAAAGTAGAAAGTGGGGGAGTAGATAAAAAAAAGAAAAGAAAAGAAAAGAATACGTATTTTTAAGTATTTATTTCTGCTGTGTATCAGGCAGTGGATTAGGGACTTTGTATAAACTCCTTAATTTGAACATCTTTGGGGTAGCAGTATCACCATTTTACACTTTAGAAAATGGAGATGTTAAGTAGCTTGCCCCAAGTGGCAGAGCCAGCAAGTATCTGTATTATTCATGCTCTTGTGTAATGCATCGAAAAGGCAGAGAAAGGTTAGCTTTTATAAATCAAAACACAGGGCATTTATCATACAAATACTCTTTAACAGATGGTGTTTGGAGGGAAAAAATGATACTGACTGCCATCCACACTGTTACAATCTTTTAACCTTATTATATATATATATATATATATATATATATATATATATATATACATTTATTTTCTGTTTTATGCAGATAAGTTTTGTGAAACTTATTGCTGTTTAATAAAAATATTTGCTGAAATCATGTGTGGTGAAAGGCCTGACATAGTGAGAAGTGCTACTTAGGGAAGTGTGAATAATGCCTCAGGCTTGGTCTAAGCATGTGGTGTATAGTAGCGATCTATTTCATCCTTACATCAAGCATGTGACGTAGGGGCAGAGGAGAAAATGGAAGCACCAAGGAAGTAACCCTCTTATCAAGCTGGTCTACTGTCCGAGAGAGACGAGCTCACGAACATCCTCAGCCTCCACCCCAGGGGCTCTGCGGGTGCCGTCTGCCCTCTCTCGGCTTCCTTCACCTATTCGTACATACCTGTCTCCTTAGTGTCCCCCTCACTGTCTTTTAGGAAAAAGTCACAAACCCAAAAATGCCTTTCTTCTTTGACTTTGTCTGGAAAACTCTTCTGGGTACAGAAATGAGCGATATGCCCTGAAAACAGCAGGCATCTTTTTTTGCAGTTAAAAAGAAAGGGAAGAACTTAAAATGAGTTTAACATCTATCGATTTTCTTATCTTTCTGATACTTTTATTTTTCAGGTGTTTTTGGGATCTGTAGTGAACCTTATATGAAGTATGTGTGGAATGGTCAACTTCTGGACACAATTAAAAATACCGTGCATCGTGACTGGTTGTTGTATATTATTCATGGGTTCTGTGGACAGTCGAGTATCCTTTTTGTAAAAGCTAAATCCTTAGTATTAAACTTAACACTGTACCAAATTGTAGAAAAACACATACAAATTAAAAGATTATAATTATCACTCTGTACATCCCAACAGGAAAACTTACCCGTGATGCCATGTAGTAGAAGTACAAAGAAAAAGCAGATTGAACAGAGCTGTTATGCGTGTAGAAAAATTACTAAATAACAAGGCAGAAAATGCTGTGTGCATAGTGAGTGACGGAGGTCTTAATGGCCACGCCTACCTAGGGGTAAAAGTGGAGTCCTTGACAGTGGAGGTGGGGAAAGAAGGGGCAGGCCCATGAAAACACCTTAAAGAGAGGCCTAAACAGAAGTCAGGCCTTACCAGTGGGAGCGGGGTTGGAGGAAGGAGAGAGGGCGACAGAGAGATTGCAGTTATGGAAGCACCATGGAGGCAGAAGTGGAAAATCTCATGGCGCATGTATAAAACTCCCAGGAAGGCAGGCATGGTGGGAAAGAGATTGTGGGTGGGAGCCGGACTGCTACACACCAGCATGCCTCGGGAGTTAGGCTAAGGACTCTGGGTTTTGTGCTGGAACTTTTGAAAGATTTTGTTTAGGAAGGTGATATATGAAGTAGTATTTAGAAAGCTTGAGTTGACAGTCGTTTTCAGGATTAAGGAAAAGTGAGACCAGATCAAGACAGTGAGTTAGATAAAGCCTGTTCAGGCATAATGTAGTGAAGGCCTAAATTGGAAGATGACTTAGTTACTTTCCTTGTCACCAAGACACAATGCTGACAACCACAACTTGAAGGAGGAGAGGTTTACGTTGGTTCAGCAGCATGAGATTTGTTACTTTTGCCTGTGTCCAGGAAATGAAATCAGCCTGTGAGGAGCTCAAGTTTTTCACCACCAAAGATACCAAAGCGTATGTGCTATGGTTTCTAAAGGCCATTTCCAAAATCAAGTTCTAAATTGTCTTGTATTTCCAAGACTTAAGCCAGGACCTGGCATGTATTAAGCACGTTTGTTTTTAAAGCAGGGAGCAGCATCACAGATTATCATCTTAGCAGTTTGCATGAAGAGTCTAGGCTCTTAGTTATCAAGCATTGCATGAGTTTTGAAGTCTAGATGATGGTAAATGTAATTGCTATGTTTTAAACATTTACCACAGCTCACACAGAAGAGTTTTCCATGTTACCTCTTTTTGTCTTCCAGCCACCTAGTGAAAACACAGGTTGAATATTCTTCATCCATGGTACTTAGAACAAGAAGTATTTCACGTTTTGGAATTGTTTGGGTTTTGGAATATTTCCATAAACAGTGAGATACCTTGGGCATGGAATCCAAGTCTAAATATGAGATTCATTTATGGTTTTTTTTCAGTTTTTATTTTTTATGAGTACATGGCTGATAGCACATGATAAAGAGAAGTTGTTATTTGTCATTTATGTATCTTGAATCCTTGGCCCGCAGGTAATTTTATGCTGTGTTTTTACTACACCTGCATTTTGACATCATCTATATCACATGATGTCAGGTGTGAAACTTTCTACTCATGGCTTATATCACTGTGGAGATTTTTTCAGATTTTGAAGTGTTTTGGATTTTAGATTTTTGAATTGGGGATGTTCAACCTTTAGCTGTGGTTTAATTCATTTTTTTACAATAAGACTGTGGCTTAGAAAGTTAAACAGGATGACATAACTAATAAATTGTGTGTTAGGTAAGCAGTTCACAGTAGTTCATTCTGTGTTTTGCTTGTGGGCCGCTTTTAGAGCATCATATCCACTCACTCAGTATTATGTGTTGCTTCATAATTTAAACATCTTGCTAAATGACACGTTTTCTCAGAGAGGTGTCACTCTGACGACTAAGGAAGGATTAATTGTGCTTGTTTATATCTTTCACTTGGCTACAAGGAGACACGGGTTCCCTGCCAGTAGCACTTGGTTACCATTTCCCCAAAAGTGAGAGGAACCATTCAACTCTGTTTTTGCCATCATACCTGCCTGATTCTGAAGACCCATTATCCAATGCCAGTCCGTCCTCAGGCGGAGGTCGTGGTGGCTTTACGCTACTGGAAAAGATGTATTTAAGGCGTACTTAAGGCATCATGATCCTCTTGGTTGTGTGCAACAGTCACGAATGGTAAACAACTTTAACTTGATTTCTAAGAGCTATTGATCTATGGACGGCCAGTGTATGTCACTCTAATAGCAAGAAGGTCCAGCAAGTTTGCCGGAACCCGTTTTCTCAAGAGAGGTGCAAACTGTGAGGTAAGATGACAAACACTGTGGCAGCTGACATTTTTACCTGTTACACTAGCTTTGGTGACATAGATGAAGCAAAGTGGAATTTTAAAGAGTGGAATTTCTTAGTCTGGGATGATATCACAAGAATGATTGGGCTGGGGATTTAGCTCAGTGGCATAAGCACCTGCCTGGCAAGCATAAGATGATGAGTTCCATCCCTGGTACCACAAAAGAAAAAACCAGAATAATTAATTCTCCAGGGTAAGTGAAACTATGAAACTTGTGAGACATATGACTAACACACAAATGTTCTAGCTGTCTTAAGAGTTATGCAATACAACTAAGAAATGTTTAACCCTTTGGAGAGGATGAGGCATTTTCAAAGATAATGAAATAATGTGTTTAATGTAGAGACAAAAACAGCAAAGCATATCTGCACTAGGAATAAGTAAGTGGCAGGCAGCCCTCAACTTTGAGACTTCATTCATGGTGAGAAGGCAGAGCAGAGCAAGGACTGGGAAATAAACCCTTTGCTGTCCTCCCTCTTTCCCCCAGACCTCTCCTGCTGTTCACGCTTGGGAAAAACGAGGGAAGGCCACCCTTCCTGCTGTCAGCCACGTCATCTGTTTAAGGTGCTCCATTTCTGCTTGTGCTAAGCAGCGTGAGTCTTGGGCAGATGTGTGACTGGACAGGCAGATTGAGAGAGGACTAGGTTTTTATCCTGGCTTGAAATCGCAGCATTGTGCTTAGAATGATATCAACACTGAAAGCTCTAATGCTGCTTTCAGAAAAATCAGAATTCTGTGGCTATCTTATTTACTTATGAATATTCAAAGGATACTCAGACATGTTATTAAATACCTCTAATATTATTTTTTACTTCAAAAAGCAAAACAAAAAAGGATAGAAATGAAACAATTTCAAAAAAATAGTAGGAAATTGACACTAGTTAATATATTGCACATTGTTATCTTAGAAGTCATCCAGGTTACAAGATAGAGGCACAAAAAATGATCAGTGACCACACAAACTGTTCTCTTTGATGAACTAACAGATTAGTAGTATAGTTACCTATCTTGCATACACTATATACATGCATTTATATATGTATACCTACATGCGTATAATCTTTTTTTATAGTCTTACATACTTTTATAAATAAAGCTACCTCCAAATCTTCTCCTTCACCTTTTCCCTTTGCCAGTCATATACTATTTAAATCTCACTTTTGTCTTTTCTTTCCTCTTTAGTCTTCAGAATTGAATTTTATCAGCCTAGTTTTTCTCATTTCCATTTACTCTAATAGAATGTCCACAAGTGTTCTGTGTTTTTTTGTTTGTTTTTGGTACCAGAAATCGAACTCACAACCTGACGCTTGCCAGGCAGGCACTGTGCTGCTGAGCTATATCCCTAGCCACTCTATGCATTCTTATGTAATTGGGTTTTTTTTTTTTTTTTGGACCTTCCTTACCATTTATACCAGTTAAGCTGTTCTCTATTACTTGTTATTAGCTATTTAATTTCATGTTTTTGCTAGTCTGTTCTCTACTAATTTAATTGCTTTCTGTTTTATTTTTGAATGTTTAAATAAAAATTTATTGTGGTAAAATATTGCATTAATTCCCCTCAAAATCCTCCCCCTCCTTGAGACACTCTTATCCCATTATTCTTACCACTTTTCTGAAAGTTAAGAAAGTCCTCTTTCATTAGTGTTTTTAGTTTCACTGTTGTGGCTACTTTGCTACCCTGAATGAGTTAAAAAAGATTACCCTGCATTTGAGACAAGGCCTTGCTGTGTGTTCCAGGCTGGTCCTGAGCTCACTACGTAGCCAAGACTGGTGTCACGCTTGTCCTCAGCAGGGGTTGAGATTACAGGCGCGTGCCACTGTGCCTGACAAATTGCTTTTCTTTATTACATTTTCATGGTTTTGCTTTTCTGCTGTGCACATTAAATACTGACAACGTTTACTTCTTTTAAAACATGGGTGTTATAATTTCGTTGTATGCTTTCTTTTCTCATCAAACAGTTCCAAGAACAAAATGTCTTTAAATCTTTCTTTCTTCCCAGGGTGATGTTGCCAATGAAGTAGAGACTGAACAGATAGTGTGCGATGCGTCTGTGCTGTCGTTTACTGCAGGGAGTTACTCTTCATATGTCCAAGTCAGAGGCTCGGTTCCCCTGTACTGGTCCCAGGACATCTCAACCATGATGCCCAAACCCCCTATTACACGTGCGTGCGGTGGGCGGGTTTTTAACGATACCTCTCCTGTGTTCACTTTTAGAGATGATGAACTGTTAGCACAGAAGTCTAGTAAGTGCTTAGATTCTTTTTTTTTTTATAATTTTATTTAAAGAGGAAAAAACAAAACAAAATAAAACAGAATAAAGGGTAGCAACCATACAGTATTCCAAGGAAAAAAGGAAAAGTACAACAACAATAAAACCTAAGAAATTATTACTTGACTAATTACATACTGACTTCTTGGAAATAGTTGTTCAAATTACAAAGTTAAAACATGTAAAGTA
>PVJX010003427.1:42303-109040 GCA_004027295.1 Dolichotis patagonum | reverse complement strand
TCTGAAAGTCTATCTTCACTTTCACTGAGACAGTTTTGCCAACTTTTGATGGAATTCTTTATTTTCTGGATATCTCTTTGAATCTGTTTCATGCATTCTGATTCTTTCTTATATTGTTTATTCAATGTTTCCATCTTTTGGCAGTGCTTCTCAATTTTTTAAACTATGTCTTCTTTAGATGTGTTCAGCATTTCTTACATTATGTTTATCATTTCTTATTTTACCTAGGAGATTATTTCTGATCTGAGTTTCTTTACAGCTTCATGGAGTTGTTTCTTTACTTCAGTTGCTATCATTTCAGCAGTTTCAGGTGTATGGGTTATACTTTTTTCTATATCCATTTCTCCTAGAATTGTTTGTGGGTGGGCTGGAGGAGATTGCATTTTTATCTTTCATTTTGTCATTTTCCTGTATTCCCTGGGAGAAGCTGAATGCAAGGTCTCAGTTGCTTCCTGGGTTGAGGATATCTGTCTGTACTTCATAGAGTTTTCCCAGTTGAGTGGAAGTCATTAGTCAGGCCTTCCCAGGTCCCAAGTGGCACTTGAAGGTTACTCAAATGTGGGGAGTATGCTGGGAGGGCCTTCAGCACACCCCACAAGGTACTCTGAAGCTCCTTGGCTGCTTAAGGTACTGGGTGGGACTGTAGTAGGTTTTGAGTGGCATACCAAGGCTAAACAGCTAGATGGAGTACACTATTCAGGCCTTCACCTCATGCCACATGGTGCACCATAGCTCCACAGCTGCTTGGGCTCTGAGCGATGTGCTGAGGTTGCACAGCTTGGGGGGGTTCAGCAGGCCTTCAACTTGTGCCACTGAGCAATGGTGGTTCCTCTGCCACTTGGTGTCACTGGGTCACCTGCCACTTGGTGTCACAAGGGACCTACCCAAAGGTCCGAGGCTAATTGGACATGCTGGCTGGGGCCCTACCGGGTTCACTGTGCAGGCCTTCAGCTTGTACCACTGGATTTGGAGATGTTAATGGCTCTCTAACAGTAAGATGAACACAGATAGTCCCTAGAGTGAACTGTTTGTATGTCTGCACTGAATACCAATAATCATCAGCAAATATGAGACAAGTAACATGTTTTCAAACATTTGTGGATAATTTAGTATTATAATGACATTTATTGGTTGCACCTAATATCCGTGGGTAAGTAATATGGTAGAAGAAAAGGATGAAATTAAGGATTCGGATTCCCAACTCAAGTACTGCATAAATGACCAAAGAGTCTCTAAGTATATCCTGAAGGAGTGTTTTATTTCTTATGGCCATAGAAATGAAGTTATTGAAATTCAGACACAGAATCTTACCCCGAAATTGTGTTTATATTATGTAGTGTGAGAGCACTGATTGAGGAAAAATGGATTCTTGTGAGCAGTGATGGAAATATGCAGGAAGATCCTGATGAAACTGTGGATGTTAAGCCCCTAAATTCTAATGAATCTTTTTTTTAAGTAAGGGGACTCCTCCCTCCCAATGAGAGTAAGCTTGGTATCACTAACCAAATATAAGTGGCCTCCTAAACTTCAGCAAACATAACTCCTCTACCTATGTGATAGCAGCCTTCCCACCACAGTCCAATAGGCTTCTCCACACATAAGGGTTTCAGATTTACCTCTTCTCTCTGAGGGGATTAACATTGCACTGCTCAAGGAAACAGAAATTTTTCACCTGAGGCTCCTTACATGCAACATAATGCTAATTCTCCTGAGAACTCCTATTCCTTGCTTGTAGACTAATAACTGGACTCAAGTCCCTGTAGATCTTAAAGATGAAGCACAAAGTGGACCCCACTAGGAAGTGCACTACACTTCCAAAAGAACTGCTTGAACTTTTTCTTTGATACTGAAGAAATCCAAGATATGTATGGGAATAGATACCACAGGTGAGGGATAACAGAAACAAACATAAAGATCAGGCCCGATTTAACAGTATGTTGAGGTTAAGCTGAGACTCTGCATTTAAAGTTGCAACTCGAGGAGTTCAAAAGGCTTCTAAGGGTTTGGTTTGTTCAATGAAATATGAATCGGATGACCACTCACCACATGTGATATAGCCTTTCCTGGGACTATCACCGGCTTCCAGGTGGTCACTGATTATATTCCACTGCTTTCCTTGTAGAAAGAGCAGCATTGTATCCCTATGGCATAAACACTTAATCTAGGGAGTTGGTACATATACAAAACACATCTCATTTTTTTCATCTCTTTCCCCTTCCCACATTCCTCTCTTCCTCCATCCTTTGGTCCTCTTCCTTTTTACAAAAGATCTGTCTCCCTATTTCCTATTATTTATTTTTTATTTTGCTCTTTCTTCATATTTTGGATTTCTCATACAAGAGAAACTGTGTGGTAGTTAAGCTTTTGTGTCTGATTTATTTTGCTTAACATTATGGTATCAAGGTGCATCCATTTTTCTCTGCAAATCACCAAATGTACAATCTTTGGACCTATAGAATGTCTTACCCACCATCATGGTACTTCACACTGTATTGCTACCAATAAATAAACTCACTTTACAGTACAAGAGTGTGGCATTGAGCTCATGCTCATGGAATTCACTTCTCTTACCATATTTCTCACCATCTGGAAGCAACTGAATTGATATAACAGTAGAATGGCCTTTTGAGGACTCTACCTATATAGCATTACAGTACTATCTTAGTCTATTCCTGCTGCTATAATTACATACTTTAGACTAAGTAATTTATGAGCAAGAGAAATTTACTGCTCATAGTTTAGAATCTGAGGTTTCAAATGTCACAGTACCAGAATTGGTGTATGATGAAGACTTTCTGTTACATAGATGGCACATGTTGCTGTATTTGCATATGGTGAAAAGGGTGAAGTAGATCCCTCAACCTCTTTCATGGGAATGTGAATCCCATTCATGAAGGCAGACCCTTCATGATCTAATCATCTCCCAAAGACCCCACCTCCTGATACCATCACCTTGGGGGTTAGGATTTCATTGTATGAATTTTATGGGCACAAAAATGCAGACTGTAGGAAGTGCTTTGAAAGGCTAGGGTAGGGTTCTCTACAATTTGTATGTACTCTGAATCTGTGGGGAAAGAAGTTTTCCCCATTGTCTAGACTTATGGGTCCTGGAATTAAGATAGTACTGAGAGTAGAACCACTTACTACTCATTGGCAGCCAGGAAAAAAAAACTTCATATTGAACCCTTATGATTTACTGAACAGGAGGTCTTTGCTGTAGTTTGAATAAGGCCCGTCCTCCAAAAGTTCATGTGCTGAAAGTTTGTTTCCAAATATAATGTTAATGAGAGGGAGTGAAACTTTGAAGAGGTGGGGGCCTAGTAGGAAGTAAATTAGGTCATTGAATGTGCCCTCCTCCAGAACAAATTAAAGTTGGTCTTGTAGGAGTGGGTTGGGTTTCCCTGGACTGAATTAGTTTCTATGAGAGCAGGTTGTTATGAAGCAAGTTTAGCTTTCTCAAGTTTCTCTTGTTTCTTGTTTGGCCAAATGACTGCTCTTGTGCACATGTGTGAGTTTCCATTGTGTGAAGCTACCCATCGTGAGGCCCTCTCCAGAGCCTAAAGCTAGTCCCATGTTCTTGATCTTCCAGAACTGTGAGTGAAATAAAACTTTTCAAATAAAGTAGCAAGTTTCACATGTTTTTTATAGCAACACAAACAGCCCAGGAAAATCAGTTTTAAAAAGAGGAATGCTCCCACTAAGAAACAAAAATTCTGTTGACCTGGAAGTTAAGTCTGATGCCGAGCATTTTAAACTTCAAATGTCTCTGAATCAAAAAGCAAAGAAAGAATGTTTTTTACTGGCGTGATTGATACCGTCCACCAAAAGAAAAATTAGACTATTATTCCATGATAGAAATAAAGAAAAATCTGTGGGGAATATAAGAGATCCTTTATCATATCTTGCAATTAATGTCAGTGGAAAACTACTACTCAATCCAGGCATGATTATTAATAGTCCACATTTTTTAGAAATGAATGTTAAGATGTGAGAAAGGACACAGGAAAGTAGACCTGCATAGGACCCACAGTGTCCCTCCTTGAATGAGCAAGAAGGCCCACTGCAGACCCACAGCACCTCTCCCCTGATGTGGCCAATATCAGCCCACACGACCCATGGTGCCTCTTTCCTAGCACAAACAAGCAGTCTTGCTATGGACACTGCCCTCTCCCTGACTCAGGGACAGGGCAATCCACTAACTGCAAGCTGGTGATACACTTTACTTCCTCATTTCATGGGACAGTAGAGAAAAAAAGTAAGTAAATGATCTAACCCTGGACAAGGACAATGCCTGGGGAGAGAAGAAAGCAATGAAACAGCTGATATTAAGTCCAAAAGTCCACTTGAACCCTCAGCCGGTAGCCTACACCTGAGAGGGACTGAAGGGCTGATTGAGATTCCCTTTACCAATGGGAAACACCTTAGACTGTACAGCAACCACAATGTGGGTTGAATGGACAGAGTGGCCTCTAATACAGGGAGGACATTTCAAAAACTCAAAGGCTTTAATGTTAAGCAGAGAAAATTATGGCTGGCTGTATCCCCAAACAGCAGATCTTGGGGGGGGCACTCATTCAAAAATACAGGGAATTTTTCTTTGACTTTATCATCTTTGATTTTCTATGTTTTTTTTTTAATTATGGTGATACATTGGTTTATGAATTTAACTTTTCCATGATTCTGGTCACATAATTCATCACAATTTGGATGTAACCTGAATTATGGAACAAATTCTGTGATTAGAATCATGGAAAGAATCAAATTTTTGAACCAAGATACCACTGTATTTTTATCTTTCTCTCATCAGTTTGTTTGGGTCTTTTTGGTTTTTTCCTGTCTTTTAGTTTCTTTTCTCCTTTAAATTTTTTCCCTCTTGTTTTTTATCTTTCTTATGTTTCCTGTATTTTACTATTTAGATTTATCTTTTTCCTTGTTTCTTCTTTCTGCAAATGTCCTCTCATATTACTAATTTCCTTTTACTCTTCCGATCTCATTTTTCTCTCTTATTTTTCATATCCCATTGATTAGTTTCTCAAACTTTGTTTTGTTTAATTCTCTGGTTCCCCACCAACTCTACATTTACTAGAACAACTCAGCTTTATGAATCTCTAGATAGTAAGTTAATTTTATGATATTGCTGTTGAATATTATTGTAGTGTTAGTAGTGTTAAAGTTATTCTATTTAGTAGGTCATTTTCTTTGTTTTCTAATTATAGATCTCTTTACTATGGATAAGGGTATATATTATTGGTATTTATACTTTGTCACTATCAGTTTGTATTTGATTCTGTAACTGATGCTGATTTTATTACAATAGCTAAGGTAACATAACTGCTATTAATTGATTTTCATGGGATGCCAATACTGATATTTTCTTGGGGTCATTAACAATACTATGGTACATTTCTGGAGAACTGACTACTGAGTCAAATATGCTGCAGCTTCCTATCCCAGGTAAACTGAAATAATTGGATCTTAGGGCAGAGATAATGGCCAAACTTTAACTGTATACAGAGGACATCACTGAAAAGTAGATATTAACAATCCATATTAGAGACAAACCTACCATCAGGTCTCAACACAAAAAACAAACAACAATAGAAACACAGGAAGACAAGCCAACAAAATCACTTCAGAAACTCTCAACTCCCCCAAAGATCATCCACAGTACATTGAAAAGGAGGAAACCTATGGTCACATACCTGAATTATTTGAAATTATATCAGGGGAGATAGTAAATTAGGTGAGTAAGGCATTTGGAAAATTCACAAAATATAAGTTATAAGATATTGGACCACAGATGGATTCACTGCAGAATTCTACAAGAAATACAAAAAAGACTTAATTTGGACACTTCTCAAAATTTTCAATGAAATCAAAAGGGAAGCAATTCTTCCTAAGTCATTCCTGGAAGCAAATATTACTCTAGTGCCAAAACCAGAGAAAGACCCAACTAAAAAAGAGAACTATAGGCCAATCTCCCTGATGAACATAGATGCAAAATTTCTCAATATAATATTGGCAGACAGGATGCAGCAAATCCTCAAGAAGATTATACACCATGACCAAGTGGGATTCATCCCAGGAATGCAGGGATGGTTCAACATATGCAAATCAATAAGTGTAATTCACCGTATCAATAGACCCAAAAGTAAGAACCACATGATCATCTCTATAGATGCAGAAAAAGCTTTTGATAAGGTCCAACACTCATTCATGATAAGAGCCTTACAGAGAATTGGAATAGAAGGTCTTTACCTCAATATAATAAAGGCCATCTATGACAAACGTACAGCCAGCATCATACTAAATGGTCAAAAAGTGAAAGCCTTTACTTAAAATCAGGCACAAGACAAGGATGTCCCTTGTTACTGCTCTTATTCAACATAGTACTGGAAATACTAGCCAGAGCAAAAAGACAGGAAAGAGAAATAAAAGGAGTAAAGATAGGAAAAGAGGAAGTTAAATTATCATTATTTGCAGATGACATAGAAGACCCCCAAAACTCTATTGAAAGACTCCTAGATATAATAAATAAATTCAGCAAGGTAGCTGGATACAAAGCCAATACTCAAAAATCAATAGCATTTCTATACACTAACAGCAAAAGTACTGAGAGAGAAATAAGAGAAGCCACACCCTTCACACTAGCATCCAAAAAAATGAAATACTTAGGAATTAATCTCATGAAAGAAGTAAAAGAGCTATACAAGGAAAATTATAATACCCTGAAAAAGGAAATCGAAGAGGACCTCAGAAAATGGAAAGACATACCCTGTTCATGGATAGGAAGAACAAACATTGTAAAAATGGCCATTCTCCCAAAATTACTATACATATTCAATGCAATCCCAATCAAAATACCACTAACATACCTCACAGATATAGAGAAATCACTCCTAAAATTCATCTGGAACCAGAAGAGACCTATAATAGCACAGGCAATTCTAAGCAACAAAGGCAAGGAAGGAGGCATCACAATCCCTGACTTGAAATTATACTACAAAGCTACTGTAATAAAATCAACATGGTCCTGGAATAAAAACAGACCTGAAGATCAGTGGAATAGATTGGAAGATACAACCACAACCACAAACTCACTCAACAACCTTATCTTTGATAAAGGAGCCAAACGTGCTCGCTGGAAGAATGACAATCTCTTTAACAAATGGTGCTGGAAAAACTGACTAATCATATGTAGAAGACTAAAACTAGACCCATGCCTATCACCATGGACTAAACTAAAATCTAAATGGATCAAAGATCTTAATATTAAAACAGAAACACTAAATTTTCTGGAAGACAAAGTGGGTAAAAATCTCAAAGATATAGGGGTAGGAAGAGAATTCATGAACAAGAATCAAACTACACAGGAAATACTTCCCAGAATCAATAACTGGGACCACATCTTATTAAAGAGTTTCTGTACATCAAAAGAGATTTCCAGCAGAGTGAAAAGAAAACCCACAAATTGGGAACAAATCTTAATGGATTGTCCCTCAGACAAAGGACTTCTGTCTAGAACTTATAAAGAATTTTAAAAAAATCAGACCCTCGAAATTCAAAGACCCAATCCAAAAATGGGCATCTGAAATGAATACACAGTTCTCAGATGAAGAAATACAAATGGCAAATAAATACATGAAAAAATGTTCATCATCATTATTCATGAGAGAAATGCAAATTAAAACCACACTGAGATTCCCTCTCACTTCAGAAAGATTGGGCAAGATAGAAAACACTACCAACAACAAGTGTTGGAGAGGCTGTGGGGAAAAAGGAACTCTTCTGCACTGTTGGTGGGAGTGTAGACTGGTGCAACCACTGTGGAGGTCACTCTGGAGATTCCTCAAAAAGCTGTGTTTGGAGGCTCCATTTGACCCAGCTATCCCACTTCTAGGTATATTCCCAGAAGATCTGAAAACATCATACCACAGTGATATATGTGCCCCCATGTTTATAGCAGCACAATTTGTAATAGCCAGATCTTGGAAACAACTTAAGTGGCCATCAACTGAGGAATGGTTAAAAAAGTTGTGGTATTTCTATACAATGGAGAACTACTCAGCTTAAGAATGATCACATCGAGATATAATGAATGGACATGACATGAGACCATACTCATAAGCGAAATAAACCAAACTCACATGTATAAATACTATATAGTCTCCCTAGTATGAGAGTTGGTAAGAGTATATAGGATTTTATGGCAGTCATGAGTCTCCATCTCATAGCTTTGAAGACTTTCAATGTTTTCATTCATCAGTTGGGATGGTTTCATCCTGTTTTGTTTGACTTTATTATACGTGATGCTATGAACAGCTGTTTTGAAGAGAACAAATTATGCCAGCTATTGCTGATTTAATACTGTCCTTCTTAGAAGTCCTACCAAGCTTCTATTCTTCTATTTCCATTGGTTCTATCTATCACATTGTGTCTTATTGGGATTTGAATATGCGTGAAAGTATAAATGAAATTTTTTATTGAAAATGAGATATTATAGTACCCATTGATCATTTTCTGTTATTCGGTTCAGAAATCCCTGTAATTCTTTCACTCTTTGAATGGTTTCATGCTTTTTTGTTATGTTTGATATTATTGTGTTTGAAACTATGCTCAACTATAGCAGAGAAAGAAATATTGTGATAGCTATTGTTAATTTCTGGTTGTCTTAATGTTAAGTATTGTGTTGCCTATGTTGTCTGGTTCTGATCTGCTCTGTTCTGCCCTCTTTTGTTTTATTCTCTTTAAAATAAAATGGAAAAAAAAGAAAAGAAAGTACTCTAAAGAATATAACTGTATGTATGTTTAAGTGTGTAAGATAGATGACCATTTTACTCTTTTTGTTAGATGGTTGAGCAGAACTGTTAACAGTCTCACTGTTTGCATGTCTACTTTGTATGTTTTAATTTTGTAACTTGGACAACTATTTCTAAGATGACAGCATGTAATTTATCAAGTAGTGATTTCTTCGTGTTTTTTTCTTTTCTTTTTTTCCTTTGGAATTCTGTATTATTACTTCCCTATTTTCTATTTTGTTTCGTTGGGGTTTTTTTCTCTTTAAATAAAAATTTTAAAAAAGAAAAAAAAAGATATTGGGCCGAATAAAATGATCAATGAGTATACAGAAGATGCTAATAAAAAGCTAACAGAACAAAACATCATGCAAAAGATGAATCAATGGCCAGCAATAAAATGAATTAAGGGCTCATAAAAAGGCTCCAAATAGAAATTAGGAAGACTAAAAATTTTATCTGAAGTCTGGGGAACAGAAGTGACCAGTGTGAGGATAGAGTGTCAGAGCTAGAAGTCAGGGCCTTTTGTTGGTAACAATTAATGAAAGATACATTAAAGACTGAAGAATATTAAAAACAGATCCAACAACTCTTAGATAATGCAAAAACTAATCTAATAATTGGAATTAGTGAAAAAATCAGAAGGCAGCAAACTAACATAAAAATCCTGTTTACTGAAATAATAACAGAAACATTTCCAAATAAGGGAAAAGAATGTAACATAGATAAATGAGGCATATAAAACCCCAATAACCATGAACAGAAAAGAACCTCTTCACAACACATTATGGTCAAAAACCTCTCCACAACATATCATGGTCAAAAGAAGTTCAGCACAAGAACAGAATCTTAAAAGTGGTTAGAGCAAAGAATGACTAATAAAGCATTTCAAGTGTTAAAGATACATTTCTAACCCTAAAAGAAAACAGCTTCTAACACAAAGTGATAAATCCTGCTAAACTGTCTTACAGAATTGGTGGAGAAATAAGGCATTTTCATGGCAAATAGCCCCTAAAATATTAATGATAATCGAACCAGCACTCCAAAAATTCTGAAAGATATTCTAGAAAGACAATGAAGATAAGAATAACAAAAAGTTTATATGAAGAATACATCAGGTAAGGTGAACAATTAGGTAGGAAGGAAAGGTAAGTAGTCAGCCACAGGAAAATAAGGTAATAGCAGGAATAAATCAATACCTATCAGTAATTGTTCTCAATGTAAATGGTCTTGATTTCCCAACTAAAAGACTTAGCACAGAGAAGAGAAACTATGCCTTCCCGTGAAGCAGGCTCCACCATGCTGATGGGTAACAGCCTCATACAGAGAAATCACGCCTTCCCATGAGCAAGCTGGTGCACAGGCTGAAAAACCAGAACATTTTTCCCTCACTCCTGTGCTGATTTGGAGGACTCAGGGTGAGATAATAGCAATGGAGGGGAAGAGAATAGTTTGATGCTTATATTGTTTGATTGACTCTGCGGGGCTGGGGATGGTAGTCTGGGCATCTACTTGGAGGATATCAATGTGCATTGTGTCAACGGTAGAGGATTTCCTCCTGACTTGTTTGTGAAATCCAATGTTTTGTTCTATTTTACTGGTTGGTTTTATCCTTGCATTTGGTTACCTGAGCAACTATTTTGAAGATAACAATGTGCAATATTGTTCTCACTGTTTCGTTTTGTTCCAATTTATTGATTTGTTTTATTCAACATTATGTTTTGATTGGTTTTATTCTGTTTTGTTTGAGTTTGCTGTCTGATGGTATGGACAACTAATATGAAGAAATCAAGATATATTATGATAGCCATTGCTGATTTTCTATTATCCTGTTTTGAAGTTCTGTACCACTTTCAATGCTTTGTTTTGATTGGCTTTATTCTGGTTTTGGGGGGTTATTCTCTTTAAAATAAAATAAACAACAAAAGACTTAGCAGACTAGAAGAATGGATCAAGAAACAAAATCCAATGATATGCTGTATACAACAAACACATTTAACCCAAAAATAAATTCATAGGCTAAAAATCAAAAGATTGGAAACAATATATGTTGCAAAAAGAACCCAGAAAAAAACAGATATAACTGTCTTATATTCAGACAAAGTGTACTTCAAGCCAAAACTTATCAAAAGAGTTAAAGAAGTCACTACATAATGGTTAAAGAAACAATCCAACAGGAAGAGATAAAAATTAACATGCATGCTCCAAACAGTGACACCTGACTTCATAAAACAAGTACTATTAAACATAAAAGAGCACAGAGACATAAGCACAATTATAGTGGGGGATCTCAATATCTCATTATCACATTAGATCAACTAGACAAAAAATCAGTAAAGATATATCAGAGTTGAATAAAACTTTTGAACAAATAGATATCTATAGCGTTCCACCCAAAACCCAAATACACATCGCAGAAGCATATGGAACTTAATTCAAAATAGACCACACAATAGCCTATAGAGCAAGCTTAAATAAACGTAAAAGAATTGAAACTATACCATGTGTAGTTACTAGACTGTAGTGCAATGAAGCTGGAAATCAGTGACAAAAGACAGTAGAAATTACGCAAATGCATGGAAACTAAACAAAACACTCAAATAAACAATGAGTTACAGAAAATCTAAGAAGAAATAGGACAGTTTCTAAAGCTTAATGATAATGCCAGTATAGCTTACCAGAATTTACGGGGCACAATGACAGCAGTTCTAAGAAGGAAGTTTATAGCCTATATCACAAAAACATAGTAAGCCTAAATAAATATCCTAATGATATGCCTCAAGGTCCTAGAAAAACAAGAAAAATCCAAGCCCAAAGCTAATACAAGAAAAAAATTTACAAAGATCAGAGCAGAGATAAAGCAGACTAAAAAGCTTACTGAAAAAAAATCAATGAATCCAAGAGTGGATCATTCAAAAGAATAAACAAAATGGACAAGTGACTAGCCAATCTAACTCATAAAAGTAGAGAAAAACTAAAATCAATTCAGTTAGAAGTGAAAAATATGAACTCTCAATGGACACTGCCAAAATAAAAGGCATTATTAAGAAATCAAATAATAGTCCAAATGCTGGTGAGCCTTTGGGGGAAAAAAATCCTTCTTCCATGGTTATGGAGTTGTAAACTAGTGCAATCACTATGTAAATTGGTATGGAAATGCCTCAAAAAACTGAAACTAGAAATTCCATTTGATCTTCTACCTATCTTTCCAAAACAGTTAAAGGAATCATATTACACTGATACATGCCTACCCGTGTGCATAGAAGCACAATTCATAGTAGCTGAATCAGCCAGGGTATATAGCTCAGTGGTGTGGTGCCTGCCTAGCAAGGGTGAGTTCCTGAGTTCAATTCCCAATTCAAATAATAATAATAATAATAATAATAGTAGCTAAATCTTAGAAGTAGCCTTCATGTCTATGAACAGATAAATGAACAAAGAAAATCTTGAGTCATTTGTAGAAAAATTGGATATACCTTGAGATCATAATGCTAAGTGAAATAAATCAGACACACAAGCTTAAGTATCACATGGTTTCTTTTATATTGGTAATTCAAATTATAAATAAAGAGAAAAATAAAAGACAATAGGAAGTAGGAAGATAGATCTCTCTCAAATGAGAATGGAGTCAAGAAATGGAGATAAAAAAGGAATTAAAATGTGTTATGTACTTATACCAACTCCTCACAAGTAATGCAAACATTCTGTACTGTAAATGTGTAATCATATAAAAATATTCTTATAAAAAAAGACACAAACTGTGAAAAAAGAGAGAACGAAGTTCAGGTCAATTCACCAGAAAAAAAAATAACCACAACCAACTGCGATGTTTGGTAAAAGCAAAGGAAATAAAGAATGAGTGGTAGAAGAAAATAGCTGTAAGTTCCAGTTATGACCACATGACTTTAGCTGTCATGATTATTTTTTCCTTATTTTGTTAATACTTTTGTGCATATGTACAGGTTGAGAATCCCTAATCTGAAAATTCAAACTGAGAAATGCTCCAGAATCTGAAGCTTTTTGAGTGCCACAACACTAAAAAGTTTTTGGATTTTGGATTTTTAGATTAGGGGTGCTAGTCTAATAAAGTCTATGCAAATATTCCAAAATTTAAAAAATACAAAATCTGATACACTATTTTTCCCCTTGGGTACTGGGTATTGAACTCAAGACCTTGTGCTTACCAGGCAGGCACTTGTGCTGTCGGGTCATATGCCTGGCCCCTAAAATCTGAAACACTTCGGATCCTGAGTATTTCAGTTAAAAAGACTCAGCCAGTCTGCATATGCTGAGAAAACATCTTTGTTTTTTTCTTCCCTTATCCTCTTATCATGTAAATAAGAAATATTAACTTTATATTTATATTTAAGTATTAATTTTATATCACACTATTTAGATCACTTTATCTCCTCTTCTAGGAAAGAAATTAGTATGTGTTCAGTTGTTTGCAAGATTCTTGTGTTACATAAGGATGAATAATTAATTTGTTATTGTCTTTAGGTAAAGATTATGTATAATTTGAGTAAATAGATGTGGTGGTTAATCAACAAGAGGTGGACTTGTGAAGGTGAATTTTATGTGTCAGCTTGACTGGGCTAAAGGATGCTAGGTAAAGGAAAACCATTATTTTCCAGATCTGTCTCAGAGAGATTTTCCAGAAGACAAAATATTTAAAGTCTGAGAGAGAAGGTTGTTTTTGTCAATAAGGATGGGTCTCATCCAAATGGTCAAGGACCAAAGATGGATAAATTTGGTCTCTGTTTAAGCTGGGTTACCCATCTTTTTTCCACCCTCTGACATCAGTTTTACTGGCTCTCACGTTTTCTTTTTGAGTTAGACTGGGAAGTGTAATGTCTGTTCTCCAATTCTTAGGCCTTTGGATGGAGACTGAATTATACCATTAGATTTCCTGGCTTTCCAGCCTGCAGATGGAAGGTTATGAGACTTGTTAGTCTTGTCTGAGTCACGTATTTTCTCTGGAGAACCTTGGTAAATGTAGTTTTAAATACGCCTTTCTCTTCATACCTGTCATCTTTTAGTGTCTGCAAATACAATATACAATATCTCCTACTTAATTGTGAGCTCTTAGAAGTATGAAAAGCACATGGTGGGTCTACAGTAAATGTTACTTTAAAAGAAAAAAATGACTTTGTAGTAAATAAATATGGCTAAAGTGTCACCATCCCAATCCCCTATAGGAGGAGTCACTGATCTCTAAGAATGCCCACTTTCTACTGACTTGCCTCCCCATTTGTTCCCAATTTAATCAGTTTTACCTGAACTATCAATCTTACTGGTTAAACATAGCGAGTTCCCAGTTTTTCCTAGTTTAGACCCACCTCACCTCATGATTTTATTCTATAAAAATCTCGAGAAAATACAGAATCTTTGACAACCCACTCAGGTCCCCTTCTGTCTCTCTCTCAGACAGAAGCTTTCTTTCTCTCAATAAATATTTCTGCTCTTAACCTCACAAAAAAATAAATACGGCTAATACAACATTTACTTTAAAAATAAGTTTAAACTTAATGAAGTAATGTTTTTGTGGAAGTAATATAGATGAGCCCCAAATGTCAGTAACAACAAAAAAATCCTGAAACACAACAAGACAAAAGACTCTTTTGGCCTCAGTAACCCTACCTGTAAGAGACAATATTTGTTATGAGGATTAAATAAGCTTATATAGGTATACACATATATACACATAGGTATACACATATATATATACACATAGGTATACACATATATAAAGTGTTTATAATATGATATATGCGTGGCATATATCAATACTCTATTAGATTGTATAGATTATCATTTTACGGTTTATTAACCATCTTGCAGGTCATCTTGACAGATTGCAATTAATAGGTGGCTTAGGGTTATAGCCGATAAAACTCAATGTATTTTTAATGTTTCCCTGCAAATACATAAACTAAAGAAGTTTGTAGTGGTTTTCTCTCCTGGGGATGAAATGAAAGCGGGGAGGGGCTTGTGCTGTATTCTGGGCTACACTATGGTTCATTTTCACCACCAAGGTTAGCCTTGCCTCCTTCTATGCATCACTATCTTGGATTGTGTGAATATTGTTTATGAATGATGTTATTTTCTTCCTCTTCTTCTTTTTTAATTACTAGAACTCTAGACTGAACACAGGGTTCTCACACAAGACCATCGTATGGAACACAAGGCCTTCACATGTCCCTAGCCCCTTCTTTAATTTAAGTCAGGGTCATAATACATGGAAAGTTGTTCTGGTTGGGCTCCAATTTATGATCCTCCTGCTTCAGCCTTCCAGAGTGCTAGGAATACAGGCATATGCCAATATACTTAGCTGTTATTTCCTTCTAGAGATGATCTTTGATTGCATCTTGCCAGTGCTAGCTATTTTAGACATCGTTAATCCAGTTTCCAAATTTGGAGTTTTCTTTGCTACATAGGTTCCTTAAAATTAATGAAGGCTGGTATACTTTTGGTTTGCTCTTTCTCTTAGGGTAAATCTTTTGCAATCCAAGTCAAAGGAACAAATAAGTTTTATAATCTCGGTGGCCCTGGGCTTCAAATTTTGTCCCTCCTGTCCTAGGGACTATCAAGAGCTAAGATCAGTTGTTTGGTCTCCTTTTTTGAGATCAGTTAATATCCCAAGGATAGTACTGGATGTAGATACCTTCACATCCCTTAGATATCTCTAAAACCATCCTTCTCTTTTAATTTTCCTACTACCATCCTTGTCCAATGTACAATTACCTCTTGTGGACTCCCATGATAGTCTTCTGAGAGGTTTGCTTGCATTCAACCTTGACCTGCCACAATCTGTTCTCAGGCTGAAATGGATTTGAGAAGCACAACTCACTCTGGTCCAGCCACTGACATTTATTCTTCCAGGCCCTCCCACTGCCAGCCCTTTTTACAGGTTCTGTGCTCTAACTAAAGAGAACGCTCACTTTCGCTACTTCTTTCTAGCAGCTCCAACTCATCTTTAGATTTCACCTATACCTTTCTCGCTTTGGAAATTCCTCAACCATACCCCAAACCTGTGAAAACTCCTCCACTGTAGGATATGATAATGTCATCTCTCTTACAAAGCAGTCACTCCTGTGGCAATGTTATTTGAACAATAATATGAACTTGCTCATTAAAATGTAAGCAGCCTGAGGGCAGATACCTCTATTTCAGGTCTTACTGTTAAATTCCCCAAGTTAGGATAATGCCTGACATTTAGTGTTGCTCTGTGAGTAATGTTGAACAAATTCATGCATGTATTATTGCTTAAATGAGCAAGCACTTCCTAAAATGATAGCATCTTATAACTTTCTGTACATTAGGGTTTCACGCTTATAAAGCTGTTGCTCACCCTTTAAACCACACTGCCCAGGGACTTGTATGAGTGGGCTTGGTGGTTTCCTTTGCCTGCGACTTGAGCTCATGAAGTAGAGTCTTTTTCTGCAACCAGCATTAAGAAAGATTTTACTGAATTTTTAGATTACAGACCTACTCATCTCCCTGAGACCATTTAAACTTCCTGAAAAGAGGAAAGAGGCAAACTCTGCATTCTAAAGCCCTGCAGTCCACCTTCTCCACCCTCCCACCACCTGCACACACTGTCATCTTTTCCCCTGATCACAGTGTGAGGGGCTTCCTCCCCCCCTTCTTAGTCAGAGGGGTTCTTTCTACCCTCCTCCACACACTCTCAGCCTGAGGGTTTCAGACTTTCCCCTCAGCCCCTTTTAGTAAGAGTAGCACCTCGTTTTTTGTTTTCTTGTTTGCTCACTGAACATCTATTTTCAACTTCTTCCACTTTACAACTTTTCTCATTAAAGAATAGAGAAAAAAAAAAACTAAGCCACCTGAGCTGTCACACTCTCTAAAGAACTGTTAATATTTTGAGATATTTTCTTCCAAACTCCTCCCTGCACGTGTTTTTTACACATAGTTTTAGTCACATAGCACATTTAATTTCACACTCTATTTACTTGTGGTGTCATGACATTTTCTTGCCTTATAACCTAACCGGTAACTCTTAATGTCTGTGTTCACTTGATATGGCCTAACTCTTCAGTAGTTTTACCCATGCCTGACTCTTTGGTAGTTTCCAAAATTTTGCTATTAAAAATAGCAACACAAGACATAATTTTGTATGTGAATCTCATAATGCAGGAAAAAGGATGTAACAGGAGACATTATTCCGTGGGGGCTGGTATCGTCATGGGAGAGTCCTCAACTCACTCCTGCCACAGAGTAGATTCATGGACATTTCTCACAGAAAAAGGAATTTCAAGACTCCTCAGGGAATAACATAGACAGATTTATTAGGCAGAGTTGAAGAAGTACACAGTCAGAGAGAAAATAGAATGTGGGTACTCAAGAGAGAGCTGTCTGAGGTCGGGGTCATGTGTATGGTCTTGGTAGTGTCTTTTGGCATGAGTGATCTAAGATGCTTTGCCTAAAAACATTCTTTGACTGTCTTGAATTTGTTTCTTCATCTTAAAGTTGGGTTACTCCAACTTTCAAAGGTTTTGAGTGTGATGGGACTAGAAGGAATAAAACAAAAACTAAGAAGGTAAAAGAATATAGATGTGGATAACCTTAAGGACCTTTCATTATGTTTTATAATTTCCTTTCTACATATTTTTATTTATGCTATTTTGCCTCCTTACAATGGGGTTTTATAGAAGAGGAGGCAGATAAGACTCACCTCCCTCACCATACCATTTTGAGACAAATGTAATTCTCAGTCTCTTTCTTGTCCAGTAAGCCACTGTTCTGAAGTTCCTTCAGTGTCTAAGTGAGGCAAATTCCTATTTTTCTCCCTCCTCCTGCTCCTTTCTGTTGTAAACAAGACACCTCTCTTTCAAGGGCTGATACTCCATTTTAATGCTTTTCCTAAGTTGGCTTTTAGGAAGTCTCAGTCATTTTTTTATACAGTTCCCTTCCATGGACCAGTTACCTTCTATATGCCAAGCACTTGCATTTGTTTCCTATATCTCCCACACTGAAGCCCCTTCAGGGTTTACACATAAGAAAACAGAGAATCATGGGACTCAAGTCCTCCATCAGATTCACTGGGTTACTCAGGGAGTTTGAATCCAGGGTTATTTTCAAAGCTATGTCCTTTCCTCCATTCTGCACTGAGGAGAAAAACACCCTTTCTTTTTATGTTTAAACACTGGCTTCCCCTTCTCTGGAGAGGTAGATGGGACACAGAGAAGACACTCCTTTTGTCCTATCCTTATTATCAGACTTCAGTCTGAGGCTTCAGGCAAGTTTCTTCATTTTCCTTGATTTCTATTCCACTGCCTGTTACTGGACATAAGTGCCAGAATGAGTTTGCCCCCCAGGTATCACATAAAGAGCTATGGAAGGTGGTCATGGGCCCATGTCTGTAATCCCAGCACTCTCTGAGGCTGAGGCAGGAGTAATTCAAGTTCAAGCCTAGATTGGGCAACTTAGTGACATAGTGAGACCCGATCTCAAAATAAAAAATAAAAAGGCTTGGGATATAGGTTAGTGTGAAGGCTCTGGGTTCACTCCTTAGTTGTAACACACACACACACACACACACACACACACACACACAAACTATGGAGCACATGAAAGAAAACAACTAGCTAGCAAGTGACTTTGGGCTATGGTGCTGGGGAGAGGAATGAGCTAGGAATAGTGAAGTAGTCTTAAGAAATGTGTCTGTTGTTGGAGGGTTCAAGAAGATCAAGGAAAAACTGGTGGGATCTGAATTACACATTTTTTCCAGCACAGTCAGGCAATCACATGAGGCCTTCTCTAGAGAGGATGTGATCTAGACCAAGACCACTCTATAAATTAGTTTATGGGTTTTTTTCTTCTTTCCAGTTACAATAAGACTCACATTCTTGACTGAAGAATCACTTGGCTTTGGGATGAAGAGGAGAACATTGTATTGCTTGGCAAACAGAACTCACAATTTTGATGGAAGATGGAATCAGTGTTGCTGAATTTTACATTTTCTTCAGTCTCGAGTCTGATATGGCATGGCACTTTTTAATTAAACATTTTGATACTTTATACATGCAGGATTTTTGTGCTAATTTTTATTTTTCAAAATATATTGCAGTAAAGTATTATCTCTACAGTTGAATATTTGGGCATCTTTCTTGTCTTACTGTTTGTGCCTTGGTAAATACCTGATCACCTTATCCTAGGATGCAAGGATATGGTAGTGTCACAGCTAAACTGGCATTAATATGGGTCACACAAACAATCTGCTTGTATTGGATATTAGTATGTAGTACATAGTAAATACACTCACGATGGGGAATTGGTCTACATACATATTGCATCTTAATCTTTTTATTTCCTCTTCCCCTCCCTTTCATGTTCCTTATCCCCAGATCCCCTTCCAGTCTCTACAAAGCTTAGCTCTCTACTTCCTATCATCTGTCTTTTGTTTTGCTCCTTAAGTTATTTATACTTTGGGTTTCTCATATAAGAGAAAATATATGCGTGTAGGTTGTTTCCAAAATTTAGCTGTCAGGAGTAATGCACAGGTATGTATGTATCACTGAAATGTCATGCTGTTCAACAAGCTTAAACTCCTGATTTCAACTTCTGCTTTAGCATCAATAATTCTCAAGTGCTGTTACATACCCACCACCATGCTTTTGTGAGAATTTGAAGCAATGACAACAACAACTCTTAATCAAGAAATACTGATTTTATTAAAATAAGATGGTTCTTCAAGGGAAATTGTAGTAACAGATACATGCATGTATAACATCCATCATATTTCACTTTGTATAGTGCATATCTGCCCTGCTCTAGGCAGACACTGGTCCAGCTCTTTATGGTGATGGTGGGGATCTCCAGACATTAAGGAGCTGTGTCATATTTTTAACTTTCATTTTCTCTCAAGTAAGACTCAGGCCATTCCCTTGGCCTACCCCTAGATTTTCTATTACACTTTTACTTTACCTGAGCTTGGGTTCTTACATTCAAAATTTTTTCTAATAAATATTTTCTCCTTTCACAGATTTAAACACTTGTTTGCCCACCTTATTTTACTCCCAAATCTGGGACCAATTTCCTTCCCAGTATCTTTATTCAAGATAGATCAGAAAATGCATCAAACGCAGTGCTTCCCCTGACCATCCAATGTCTTTTTCACATCACTAACAGACCCTAAAGACTTCACCAAAAAACTTAGAGCTGATAAATTTAACAAACTAACACAATACAAAATCAACATTATAGCTTTTCTAAATAACATATAGAGTAACTGAAAAGAGATGAGAAGATTTCAATCACAGTGATTTCCAAAAAATACTTAGCATCAAGCTAACCAAAAAGGTGAAATACTACTACAACACTGATTAAATGATCACATTCCCACAAGTAATCTATGGAATCAGTGAAATTCCATGAAAATACCAATAACATTACTCACAGAACTAGGAAAAAAAATCCTTAAACTCTTTCTTGATGTAATTTTATTTTTTGGCAGTGCTGGAGATTGAATCCAGGGCTTTGCACATGCTAGACAAGTGCTGTATTGCTGAGATACAGTCAATGTGTAAATAATCCCAAAATTTACATAAATAGAAAAGATCCTGGATAGCCAAAGTAACCCTAAACAACAAGATTAAAGATGGAACCATCACAATATCCTTTTTAAAATTATACTACAAACTATTGTAACAAAAACAATATGGCATTACCATAAAAATAGACATGTATCTGGCACTTGGGAGGTTGAGGCAGAAGTTTGAGAACAACATGGGCTAAATGGCGAGCTCAAGACCAGCCTGAATTGCATAGTGAAACCCTGTCTCAAAAGCAAACAAACAAAAAAAGATATGTACATCAATGTAATGGAATAGAGGACACAGAGACAAATAAACAAACAAACAAACAAAAATATGTAGATAAATGGAATGGAATAGAGAACATAAACAAACCCATGAAACTACAGCCACTTGATTCTCGACCAAGAAGGCAAAAATATACCAAAGAAAAAGACAGCCTCTTCAGCAAATAGGGCTGGGAAAACTGAACATTCACTGTAAAAGACAGGCTATATCTCTGTCACTTACCCTCTACTAAAATCAGTTAAAAATGGATCAAAGATCTGGGTATAAAATCTGAAACAGTGAAACATCTAATAGAAAACATAGATGAAACAGTTGAAGGCACAGGCACAGCCAAACGCTTCCCAAATAAAACTACAATAACATAAGTTAAAGTGAATGGCTATAAACACAATTCAAGGAAAACTGAAAATATAGTCATAAAATAACATTTAAAGAAACCCAAGTAATAACCCAAAGATAACTTGGGGGCAAGAAGTAAGTAGACAATTTCAAAAAGGGTTAGGTTCAGTTTAAATAATCTAATGGTGTACCTCAAATATCTAGAAATGAATAATCCAAATTCAAAACTCATACAAGAAGGAAATCATAAAGATCAGAATAGAAATTAATAAAGTAGAAACTAAAAGGTTCTTACCCTAGTATAAATTACTGTACAGTTACGGTGGTGGTCTAATATGGCAGAAGGCCAAAGTGGGAATGCTTACCACTTCCTGCTTCTTCTTCAGCCCTAATAGCAGCTCCCTTTCCTGTTTGCATGCACAGAGAATTCCAATCGGTTCCTCACACGTCATCAATATCTGCCCCATGTACCACTTCCATCCGAGGTCATATAACCCTCTGCCTCTCTGTATCTGGTCAAAGGAGACAGCCCAGCCTTTATCGGTTGTGTACTCCTTTCCATGTATTCAACTCAATAAACCTGTTCATTTTGTACTTTTGCTTCTCTATTCTGCCAGAATAGTCTAACAGAGACTTAAAAATGCAAAGAATTAATCAAAGAACTGGTTTTTCAAGAGAATAAACAAAGTATACAAACCCTTAGCCAAAGTCACCTAAAGAAGGAAAGAAAAGACAAATGCTAAAGCAATTAAAAACAAAAAAGGGCCAAATCACATTGAACCCTGAAGAAATCTAGAAGATTACTAGTAACTAGTTTGAACACATGTGCTGCAATAAATGAGAGAAAATCCAGAAGAAATTGATAGATTTCTAGATACATAATCAAAACTGAGCAACAATTAAAAACAAAAAATGTATAAAAACCCTAAATAAGCTAATAACAGGCGATGAGATTGAAGCAGTAATTTAAAAACTACCAATTAAGAAAAGCCAAGGATTTGATTGATTTACTACTGAATTTTACAAGGATCTCAGGGAAGATCTAATTCCAATACTCCTCAAACTCTTTAATGAAATTGAAAGAGGAGTACTACCAAAATCATTCCTTGTCTCCAAAACCAGAAAAGGATTCAATTAAAAAAGAAAGCTTTAAAAAAGCTAAAAAAAAAAAAGGAAAGAAAGCTCCAAGTCATTCTCTTTTATGAATATAAATTAAAAAATCTTCAACAAGATATAGTCAGATAGAATGCAACATACCATTAAAAAGATCATATATCATGACCAAGTAAGTTTCATTTTAGGGATACAATGCATATAAACCAATAAATATAATATATTACATAAACAGAAACAAGGACAAAACAAATGACATGATCACATCAACAAATACAGAAAAGGCCTTGGACATGATCCAGTATCCATTCATGATAAAATCCCTGAAGAAAATAGGTAATAGAATACTTTACCTCAGTCTGACAAAAGCCAATCTGGCAAAAGTCAACATCACATTAAATGTAAAAATGGCCATGCTACCAAAACTGATGTGTAGATTTGACACAATCCTGAGAAGAGTCCGGGAAAGCAGCATATACTTTTTTATAAAGGAAGTGATGAAATAGGAGTTAGAGGCTTTGAGAGTGGGTGCATTTGGTGCTGAGGATTTGGTGTCGCCACTGCCAGGATTTGGGCTGGAGACTTGAGTGCTTGTTAAAGTCTGAAAGGCATCTAGTAGATTTAATTGTGTTTTTATCAGCAGATGTGGACATAGTGGCTATGTTCAAGAACTAAGGCAAAAAAAAATGTTGTGGGAGGGCCCAAGGAGATGGATAGCACAAAAATCCAATATGGATTGCAAACAGTATCAAGTTAAAGCCCTCTTTTGCTGAGTTGATTGAAAAGTTTGTGCGAACAACTGTGAAATTAAGAGAAATATATATTAAAATTTATATTAGGTATGTAAATACATTTGCTTATTAATATATGTTAGACTGATTTATAATTTCAGAGGCAGGAAGGTCCACAATGTCTGTGTGCCTCATGGAGAGAGAACCAGAGGTACCAGTAGCTGCTCAGTTCAAGAAGCTGGAAGCCACATAACAAGGGACATGAGGAAACAGCACCAGTCCAAGACCAAGAGCCTGGAAGCTCCCTGGAAATTTGCTGATGTGAGTTTACATTGTCAGGCTAATGAAGCTGGAGTCTGATGTCCGCAGGTGATGGCAGCAACAAAAAAATAGGCCCTTGAACACAACAGGGTTCTGAGATGTAATCCAGGTTGACCTTGAACTCAAGACCATCCTGCATCAATCCTGTTGCAACTGCAGTGTTGTACCACACCACACGCAGCAGTCAGTTTTTCTTCAAGTTTCTGATCAAGGAATTCTTTTGTGCTCCTCTGAGACTTGAAAGAGCACTCTGCTGTTTAGATGATATTCTCATAGCCAATGAGCTTCGGTGTGTCTGGCATCCTGACTGATGAGTGGAGATTTTCCACCTGTACATGGAGGCAAGGAAGCAATGTTAGAAGTAAGCAGGACTCTGAATCTTTCTGGATTTCAGATTTTCTTATATATGAAGTTACCTAAGCAGAACCTCCACTGGGCTTGCTCTTAATCATTTCCAGCTTAGAGAGACAAGATTTTTTAAAAGTGTAACCCATCTTTATCTTGTTTAATGGTTAATGTTTAGTATATGTACTAAATATTCTTTGTAATAACTATTAGAAGAAACTGTTTCTACCACTAGAAAACTGCTTTTAAGAACCCCATCTTTTCTCTTCTGTTTTGAAGAGGAAGGGAAAGGAGACAGAAAGATACTATTGCTTCTACCAAGAAAAATCTAGGAATAAGCCTTAAATCTTAGTACATTAATAGTTTGACTACAAGGAGTGTGAAAATCACTTAACATAGTGAGACAAGGAACGGAAGCAGAAATATCCCTTTCTCTTATACTAGCTCTAGAAGCAAGATGGTTTCTCTTTCCCAGATATCCCTTTCCTGCCAGGTACAGCCTAAGCCATGTCCTTTTTAATTCACCCAAGAGCTTGTTCAGAACCCCTCTCTGCTATTTCTATCTAGAACATTTCTCCTATTCTAGTAGTCCTACAATCCTCTTCTATCCCCTATTTGCATGTATAAAATGGGATCCCTTTTAATGGCAGAGAATATGAACTTTTTGAGGACCAAGAAATTTTAACCTAAACATCAAGCAATAAAAAGGATAGCACAATTAAGATGAAACTCAGCTCTAAAATTTCTTACCTTTTTTGGTATTTGCACAGTAGAATAAAGACTATTGGCTGGGTCTCCTGCTGGATTATTTTTCTATTGAAAAATAAACAATAAGCAAGATAGATAGCCATACTACTAAGTTTTTGTCAATTCATCAAACAGAATGGTTTGTAGTGTCATTGATTGATTGTCCACTTTTCATGCTTTGATTTTGTGACTTGAGCAACTACTTCTAAGTTAACAATATGCAATTTATCAGCTTTCTTACTTTTTTTTGAAGTTCTGTATTATTTCTGCCCTTTTTTCTGTTTTGCTTTTTTTCTCTAAATAAAAGAAGAAGAAAAGTAAACAATAAACAGAAGAAATCATCACCTTCAGCCTGAGTCACACGGACAAGAACTGAGAGACATCCAGAAATCAGAGAGAGAAAAACAAAGGTGGACTAAGATGAAGAGAAGGAAAAAAAGGGCTCTAGAACAAAGATGATAGTCAGAACTGCTATTATAATAATTATTAATAGATTGTTTTAGGGAGTCATGGAATTATTTTTATTCATTTATCATTTATTTCTGTTTATTGCATTATTTTTACTGCTAAATTTCAATAAATTTCTTAAAATATAAGATGTAAATCTCATGAGCTATATGCATCCCAAGGGGACTAAAGGATAGTCAAGAAGTCTTTGAAAAAAACCAATAAAGATGCCTGATGTTCACAGACCAAATGAGACAACAAGGTGATAACAAAATCTCCTTCCCTACTAGAGAAAAATGTCCTGGGTTGGTAAAGTCTACTCTTGAACATCTAGGATGACTTTGCAGCCTCTCTGGGGGTTTGTCCTGAACAAGGAAACCAAAAGGATGATAATAACTGAAAAAGTTTGATTTAAGCCAGTTGAGTGGAGCACAAAGCAGTCCTCCTAAGAGGAAGGAAGGAGCTCTCAAAATATTAATGACTTCAAAGAGGAAAGGTAGTGTCTCCTCTTTTAAAAGGTCTGCATAAGTAAATGTAGATAGAGAAGATGCTCTTGATCAAGAGACACCAAAAGCTAAAGCCAAACTGGGGTTTTGAAGGTCTAATTTAATTTCTTCGTTAAGTAGGTCACTGTAGAAAAGGATCCCATGTCATCTAAAGAGCTTCCTACTTTGGGCTATAGTGACTAGTCCTGGGGCACTTTTTGAAGTTGTCTACTTGCTCCATGTTTCCAAGTTGTCTTTTTGTTATTTGGGTTTTTTAAACATTATTTTATGACTTTGTTTTCAGTTTGAATTATGTTGTGCCCATCCACCTCAATGCAGTAAAGTGGGAACTTAGGAAGGTAGGTCCTTTCTGAGTGTAGATCCGAAGTGATATAGGCCCCTGACCCTTCCCTTGATGGTTCTGAGTCACCTCAAAGAAAGAGGAATCTAGAGCAACAAGTCTTTTGACACCATTACTCAAACACTTTGTCAAAGTCACAATTCTCCACCCACCTCTATGCAAAAGGAATTGGTCATTTGAGTGGTAACTGTGAACTGCAGAAGGGAAAAGGTGAGTCATGCAGTGTTCACAGCATGAGTTTTACTAGCTGGCTCAGAACCAAGTGTTTGACAGGCTGTCAACTTCTGCACAGAGGTGAATCCATTAAGACTTGGGGGAGGTATAGGTACACTGGCTTTTCAGGGCTCTGTAGTCTAATCTCTCTGTCCATTTCCATGTTACTCAAACCATGGAAAAATCTCAAGTAAAATAAAAAGAGCCTTAGAAAGATGAATCAGGTCCTAAGAAACATGGGGGAGGACTCACATGCATTGAGGGGATTGTGTCATATTCCGTGTTCTCTGAAGAATAGGGATAGAAGTTGGGAATTGTCTGGTGGATGTCCACGCTACTCTTGATTTCAACTGGCTCTGAAATCAAGTAAAGAGAGAATGAAAGCCTACCAGTCCCACCACTCACCATCCTTACTAGCCCATCATCTCACATGGAATGCCCACTGAGGGTCACAGCCACTCCAGGTACCCTGTAACTGAAGGATTTTCTGGGGCAGGGGACTTTCAGTTTTAAACCTGGGCAAAATCCTAGGTAAATAAGGATGAATTAGGCCCCTTCATTAATGATCTTAGAACCCAGGTGACAGAATGGGAAGCAGAGAAGGTCAAAATGCTCTCATAGTGTTTTCAGGGTTCGAGTCTCTCCCTGCCATCCCAGATGGACAATACAGGTAGGGCCCGAGAAAATAAATCAGCAAGGCCATGTTGAGGCAGGAGAACAGCTTTTCCAGGAAGAATGTGTTTATGCTGAAGTAAGGAGTGGGGCGTGGTCTCAAGAGTTGATTCAATGGAGAAGACTGGGACTGATTTGAGAACTCTTGATGTGGATAAGGATAAGAAGGGCTGATTGAAGGGTGTTCTGTGGAAGCATCAAAATTGGAGGGTATCATCTCTCAGGTCAGAGGGACAGAGCCAGCTCTATGAAGCCTGTGTTAGCAGAACCAGCACCTCCCTCTAGGAGAAGGAAAGAAGTAGACCCTGGAGAGAGATTTTGTCCTCAGAAGAAAAGGCAAGGACTCCAGCTCTATTTCTGTTCCAGAACCATGGAGTATAGGCTATCTGTGTGCTTCTGTATGACATCTCCACCTGTATTCTCAATGCCAAGGCTTATATAAGGCTCATCACATGTTTGTGGAATAAATGAGAGGGAAAATGCACAAGTGATAGTAAGAACAACAAAAAATCACACCTTTTCTTCTCTTTGTCCACCTAGCGAAAATAATTGCCATGATCACTAGGAGGCATAGCGGGATGAGCACCACCAACAATAGAGGTGAGAGTCTCAGGGTGAAATCTGAGTCATCAACAGCACCTTTAAAGAAGAATGGACAGAAATGTGAGGAAGCGAGAAATGTTGTTAGGAAAGGTAACCCAAGTTTTAGAGCGTCTGCCATTTTCCTCCCAGCATGATGACTTCCCAGGCTGCAGGGCCTGTTCCCATGGGAGTTAGGAGCTGAAGAGGGTTTCATTACTTGGACTAGAGTGCCTGGAAAGAAGGGACAGTCACCTTCGCAGAGCTTCCGGGCAAGGATGGGGCGTGAGGAATTGCTGCTGATAGGGTTCCTGGCCATGCAGATGAAGGTCATGTCATTTTCCCCTGGAGTCCAGGAAATGGGGAGGATGGAGCCATCATGGGATTCATTGGCTGCCTGATCCAAGGCCTTCCAACTGTAGATCACATCCTCTCCTCCCTCTTCCACAGAACATGTCAGGTTGGTTATACAGGTGCCATTCTTATTGCTGTATAGACCCATGGTGACTTTGGGCTTTGACAGGTGTTCTGTAAAAAGGAAGTACAGCCAGGAATGGAAAATATGCCTATAGTTCTTTCTTTGAATTATCCTTGGAAAACCTGGACCTAAATCTCCTTGAGAAGCTCCAGAATAAAAAGGAAGAAGTAATTTAGAGCAGAATTTTCATTTTTATCTAAGTGTTCTTGCCCATATAACAATATAGTAATAATAATGATGATGATAATGCTGATCAGACTGTAAGGAGAAAGGATTGCAATTGAGGCTTATGCCAATTAGCTTCCTAAGGTGGTAATCATTGTCCTCTCCATTACAGATATGGAAACTAAGACTCAATGGAATTAAGTAACCTGGCTACTTAAGGCCTAAACTAATAAGTACAGAAGCCAGAACTTGACTTAGATCTGTGCGACTGCCACTTTCCATGTTGCCCATTTACTACACCATACAGTCTATTACAGAATCCGAGTAGGCAGGGACCTCAGGGGTCAGCTACATCTACTTGACTCATGCAAGAGTCCTCTATCCCACATTATTGCCAAGTGTTTACCCAGCAGATTCTGCTCACATGGAAGAATCATGAGAATTGATTCTGCTCACCATAGACATGCAGCCTGTATTTCCAGGTGAGGAGACTCTGGGAGTCTGAGCTGTGTATCACCACAGAGTAGATGCCTGAGTCAGTCTTCTTCAGTTCACTGAATGTCAGAGAGAAGCCCCCATCTTGGAGAAGTATCCTGTGCTTGTTACGTTTATGTGCTACTATGCTAGTGGCCTGTTGGTCTCCTATGGCTGGCTCTACAGTGACGAAATTGGTTTCATTGAAGGTCCAGGAAATACTGTCAACTTGCTGTACTGTGAAATTCAGAGAGAAAGTCACAGAGCCACCAATGGCCCCAACCAGTTCCTTGAAGGCTTCGGAGGCTGCAGCCACTGCAAACACAAAGAAGCATATTAGCCTGAGTCTCTGCCTTTGCCATCAATTACGTATCACTTCCTTTAGGTCATGGGAAGACCCTGAGAAATCTTTGTGGTCCAGTGGGAGAAATCTCTGGAAAACCCTTCTGAACCTCACTCACATGAGAACACTGACAGCAGAATCCTCTTGCCTGTAAGGAGTGACTGCAGATGATCCCACCAAGTTCCCAGAGACTTCTAGCTGAAAAGAACACATTCTGAGGTAGTTCAAAAAGCCCAGCTCCATCCTATACAGGATCGTATAAGAGGCCAAGAGAGAATGTGACTGTCTCATTCTCCCCTAGGGCTATCAGATTACTCTAGAGAGAACTGAACCTGGCAACTGAGGAAGATAGACTGCTTGACCTGGGGACAGAATTTTGCAGGAATGTATCAGGACAGTAGGAGTTGAGTAACACATTCCCAATGCTAGTAATATCGTAGGAATTTTGGAATGATTTGTTTTTCTATTTTATGATAGACTAGAGTAGATTCAAAGTCATCCTCAAAACAGCATCTTATTCACTTGCATTCTAATCTGCCCTAATGGGAAGAAAAGGGCAAGTGACAGGAATCCCTGCACTGTGTCCAAACTAACTCATGATACTCAGCACAAATTTTCAGGATCTGTAGTAAGATTTTACTTCTATGAAAATTTTGTTTTAACAAAGTCTTTTTTTTGGGGGGGGGTCTTTTTGAGACAGTATCTTACTATGTAGTTCAGGCTGGTCTTGAGTCCATTTTGTAGCCCAGGCTGGTCTCGAACTCACCATGATCCTCCTGCCTTAGCCTCCTGAGTGCATCACCACTCCCTGGTTGTTCTGTCACAATCTTGGCTCACCTCAGAAAGCATGACTTTTAAGCATTCATCAATGTTTATGTGGCTCCACGTGAAAAAGAGTTAAAAATGACTGTTGAAGAAACTTCCAGAAGTAGTTAGCTGACAAGTCCAGGGATTTTTAGTTCAGCGGCACAAACACTGGCCTGGCAAGTATGAGGTCATGAGTTCAATCTCCAGCACACACAAAAAAAGTGGCAGAAGTGGCCAGTTGAGAATTCTAGAGAGCAAGTGTTATGCTTTAGATCTAAAATGTCCACCAAATTTCCACGAACAGAAGTAGGGCCTAGTTGGAAAGGGTAGGTCATTGTGGGGCATAACTTGGAAGGGTGTATTTTAATTCCCTGATCCTCCCTTCTCTCTCTCTGCTTCCTGGCTGCCATGATGTGAGCAGCTTTCTTCCATTAGGCTTTACCACCTTGCACTTTCTGCCTTAGGCTGGCCTGCTATGGACTGAACCCACTGAAACTTTAAGCCAAACAAATCTCTCCTTCTTTAATTTTTGAATGTCAGGTATTTTTTCTCAAGCATAGGAAAGAGAATAATATAGTAGTTATGAGGAATGAGTCCTCTTCTACACAATAGGTAGCAAACTCTGAGGATAGCATAGATCAGTGATAGATTTTATGTTGGGGCCAACAGTTTAAGAACATTTACTATGATCTCATTCAACACTTAAAATGATCCTTGGGGGGATAATTTTTTATATCCCCATCTTACAGAGTAATATACAATGGGTGTTAGTGACAAACTAGTCCATAACTGGTAAAACCTACAAAGGTACACTTAGGGTTGAGACTTTAGGGTACATTTTATATAGATAAGCAAACTAAAGAGTAGGAATAGAGCTCATTTAAGTCTCATGGAAATGACAAAATAAAATTACACTCTTAGATTAAATGGACAAACCCCAAAGTTATTTTCCCTTCTGCTTCTTAACATAATCATATCAGTTGAACTGTTTTGCCGAGGGTAGATAGTACTGAGAATGGAAACCAGAATTTCACCCTTAGCTACATCCCCAATCTTTCTTATTTTTATTAATCTATTCATTTCCAGTTAGTCCCTGACTTATGAACAATTGAGCTGTGAACTTTTCAGATAGGAAAGAACCTGGAATTATGAACACATGTAGATGCATACAGATTGCAGAAGTAGCTCTCATGTCTGCCACACGTTGTCACAGTTGTGCTGCTGTGTGCTTACTGTGCTTAAAAATAAAAATAGCCTACTTACAGTATTTTTATGTGTTTTTAATGCTTACACTGCATATTTGTGTCAAGGGTGTGTAAGACTGACTGTGTCAGACTACAGATGAATCCAATTTAAGAATGTGGTCCTGGAAAAGAACTTATTTGTACATTGGGGACTGATTATACAGAAAAAGTCTTCCATTAGAAAGTAAGAGACACTGCTAAGAGACTTTAGATGGACTTGCTGACAAAGATCAGGTCAGTCATTAACAAATGAGAGTAAGATAAATAAGAGAGGATTCCAACTTGAGCAGCCAGACGGGGTACACTCTGAAGAAAGGGGCTCAGACTGGCTGTTTTTTTCTTTTTTATTTTGTTGCAGGGTCCACTTCCATGCCATGGTGGAGGAACTCACTCTTCCCCTGCATGGGGGCCTTGAGCAGCAGAAACTTGCTGCTCATTCTAAGGTACCCTAACTTTGCTGGCCCAGCCCTGAGCCTTGCCAGGAAGAATACCAAGTATGTGTTTGTCAGTTTTGTCAGCTTCAAAACACAGACCGTAACTTGGCATTCCTTGTAGAAATCTGGAGCAAGGAAGAAATTGTTGTGGAGGAAGGCAGGAAAAGCTAAGGGCCTTAATAAAGTTTCTGACAAACCTGACCAGAAAGAGTTAAATCTCTGCTAGACAGTACAAATCAGAGAAGCAGAGAGAACTGAAAAGCAACTCAGCTGGCTTCAAAGCAAAAGCCCCAATTCACTCCTCTCCTCTTCCAGTTATGTACAAAAAAGACAAAGTGGGGAAAGGGGTTCTATTATAAAACATTCACTTAGTATAAAACATATATTCATACCTAGACACACACTTGTATATGCATATATGTTATTCGCTCAACGTATTGATACACTAACATGTACATCTAATCCTTTTTTGCTAACTTGGCCTTGAATGTGAGGTTCTGCTATAATTCTCACAGATGTCGCCCTGACAATACAAACAGACCAAAGAAAGTTTATCCACGAATGTTCACATAGGCAATGGAAAGGTACAGTGACTGAATCAGGGGTCTCAGAGCCTAAAATAGCTGATCAAGTTATAACAACTCTCAAGGGGGAGAGTCTCTTTCTTGCCACATAATAAAAGATACTAAGAACAAAGATCCTTGAGTACCAGCTCTGGGCTCCCTTCCTTACTCCAACAAGGTAGCTAGCTATCTCCTTGTTTCTCTCCTCTTTCTAGTAAAGTGATTTTGCTTCCCCTTCTAAACTTATATCTCTAATTCTTTCTATTGATATAAAGTTTACTAATGCTAGATAAAATCTACCTTCACATATTGTGATGGGATGTTTCAGAAAAGTTCTATGGGTGGTAAAAGTGAGAATTTATAATTTATGTGCAAAATGCTTTTAAATAAATAGACTGAATTTTAAAATATATGAATGTAATTTAAGCTGGATATAGTAAGTTTAGCATGGTCATACTCATTTTATTTTTATTTTAAAAGAAATGAAAATGAAAACTATTGCGGTTCCTGTGCACTGTTTCCGGTGCCTAGCTGGTCTGTGAGCTTGACCAAGCATCTGGATTCTGTTCCTTTCACAACTTCCTTTTATATCATAATATTTTCTCATACTCCATCACCAATGAAACTCATGACTATCTGATATACAAAATTGCTTCATTAGAAATTTCTCTCTTTGGTTGTATTAAAACTCAAATATCTTGGCAAAAGTTTCCAAATAATAACAGTTACCAGTTATTAAAGGTATACTCTGTGCTCAAGATTTACTGTAAATATATACCTAAAGCTTTTCCACAAATCAGGTATTTTGATCTTTTTATACAAGGTTCTGTAACCTATAGTCAATCTATCTTGCTATCTTGCCTTTGTAAATAAAGTCTTATTAGATTATAGCCATGCTTCTTCATTTACATAGTATATAGAGCAGCTTTTGCACCAGATAGAGTGAATTGAATAATTGCAGCAGAGATAATATTCCCTCCAAAGCCTAAACTATCTACTATTTGGATATTTATAGATCTGCCAAACTACGCTTGTAGCTCAGTGGTAAAGCACTTGCCTAGCATGCACAAGGTCCTGGGCTTGGTCTCCAGCACTGTAAAGATTTTTTTTTAAATGGAAAAAAGCTTACTAATCCCTAAATTCATGAAAAAACAGATTAAGAACAACTAATAACCAAGAAATTTATCCAAGAGCATATGGATAATAGGTTATGATTTGAGAGTTTCCCCCAATGTCATTCCAGTTCTGGGATCTAGACCCTTTCTTTTGGTTCAATTTGAGATATCTTTATTCATATCAGTTCTAGCTCCTTCTCTCACTCCATACCCTTACAGGACTCAGGGGCCAAATATAAAGGCTTTGGGCATTGTTGAACCCCAGTTTCCCTTAATGTCCTCCAGTAACCTTCCCTCAAGCATAAGCTATGCTACCAGTTCCCCAGTGTAACCCTGCCAAATCCCACCAAATGTTGACTACTCCCTTGATTGCAGGTCTGAAGTCTTTACCAACTTTTTTTCCAAATTTACCTCCAAAAGTACTACTTTCTTTTCCTGGATAAATGTATTTTAGGAGATAATTCCTATTTGCAAACATTATTTCCTCTCTAAGTTATCAATTAGTGCATATATACTTCAGATCTCTCAAGTCTTATGAAATTGATTAAGTAATGTGGTTCTTTACAAAGCTGTTCTTCTTCACCTCCCTAATATTAAGGTCAAGGTGTTTTAAACTGCCTTCTCTGTAACTACCCCAAGGGATGTCAAAATAGTCCCTGCAAATGTTTCAGACAAAATCAAATTCATTTTGAGTGTTTAATCAGTAAATCCATTCATTCCTTTCACATCAACTACAGAGATGGAAAGGATGAGTATTTTGAAGTCAAGTAAATCTTAAGTACTCACTCATGTGGGTGCAATTCTTGAATTTGGGCAACCTTCAAGTAATTGTATTTTCACATTAGATTTTAGACAAGAGCATTAATTTTTTCTAAGGGTGGTGCCCTCATGACATGACACCTTCCACCAGGCTGACCTGTTAAAGTTTCCACCACGTCTAAGCCACCACAGTGAGAATGGACTTCCTATCATATACACCTTTAGCAGACAAACCCACATTCCAACTGTCATGGGTACTTAGGTGACAAAAGTAAAAAAAAAAAATTGTAGCTTCAGTGTGCATGCTTTTAAACCACAAACAATTACTCTTTTCTTTTTTCACAGTCAGGGGTTATTTTCTTGGGGCTAATACCACAAGATGTGAATTGTGTGGGAGTACAAGGAAATGTCTCGAGTTCATTATTCCCTGTTAGAATAAAATTGGAAGATGACACAGTGCTAGATGAAGCATATTGTTCTATCTGAAGTGTATCTTGAAAGTGGAAAGAGGAATAATGAAAGAAAAGGTAGCTCTCTATCACTTTCTAAATGTGAATCAGAGAACAAGTGCCAGGTTTGATGAATCCTGACTAGCTTTGTTTCTTCTTCCCAGATAACTAGGAAAATAATTTCAGAAAAGCTTTCAACTGTCCAAGGCTGAAACGAAGTCCCCTTTCTGTGCTGGCTTTTCCATCTGCATGAGTGATTCTATAGCAATTTACCATATCTAACCAGGTCACCTTTGTCTCATTCTTTCTTGGATAAGAACTTATTTAGCTCCATGTTTATGATAGGTTTATGATAGGCATAGTTTAGAAGCAAAAAGCATACATGGGGAACAAGGTACTCATGACCCTTGAGTTCATGAAATTGGGAGACAGTCATTAAATAACTAAAAGTGTTATAAAAGGGGAAGCAATAGGTGATTTTGGGATGCAGAAAAGGAGGGGCCAACACATTTGTGGGATCAGAAGATGACAGAGAATGAGTAATTACAAACATCAACCTAAAGCCACAGGAGGACTGGGCCCCACGAAGAGATGGTCACTCTTCTACATAAGTGAGAGTGGTAAATGCTGTAATTTACCTTCTCTGCATTCATTTTACCTCTTTCTCATTTCATTGCAGCAAAGGGTTTGGGTGAGGCTGATAGCATTCAGCCCAGATGATAACCTTTCTCCCACATGGTGATTACATCACATAAATTAGCATGGTCAGTCATATGTAAGAGAAACCCAGAACTTTATGCCAAAATGATGCTATAATGGTATGGGAAGATATGATCCTAAGACTGCTGTACCCACCTGTTGCCACCAGATAAGCTGCCAGGGCTTCCTCCTCTCCTGATCCTCAGTTCTTTTTTTTTTCTTCATGTGACTTTTGTACTTTATTCTCCTTTCCATGTAGGATAAATCTTTCACAATACCCTCATAGCCTAGATCAATGCCTTTCCCCTGAGGGTGTTGCTAACTCTTCTTTATGCTCATCCCCTGAAAATTCACCACAGAAAAGAGGTGAACAAAAATGTGATGAATGTTTAGAGTATTTTAAACTTACTACAGTAAAAGACACATTGCCACCAATCCTCCTGCAAATACTTCCTCTCGTTTCTGACAGTATCCCGCCACGCTTGCCACTCTCTGAAGTGGTTCTAGAAGTCTTATTTTGTGAGTGTCTTTATGAAGTCTGATACAAAATGGGGTGAATGCTGCTTTCAAGTGCCATATGACAGAAAGGCAGGCTCCTGGAAACATGACAGTGTATCCTTGTCAACTTTCTTCACCAGATCTGGTACCCTGCAACTTCCAGATCTTTCCCAAAGTCGTAATGACCATGAAAGATAAATGTTTTGAACTGATCCAGGATATTAAGTTATATAGAAAGTAATAGGCAGTCAGAGAGAGAGAGAGAAACTGGCCCCTTGAGGGTGTTAGTGCAGAAGATACGACACATCAAAATTGCTGCTGGAGCTGAATTTGAAGCGAGCCAGGCCTTGAGATGCATACATGATGACCAGGCCTGCAGGCCTCCCTAAAGATAAATGACAGCTTGAGATTATACTGTAATCAGCGCCACATGGTCCAGTGAGCCTAGCTAATGTCTCAGATGTATAGATGGATGATCAGAACATCTGGACCCATACGCCCATCCTTTTCCAGGAATGCTTTTGTTCTGTGTTAAAAGTAATAGATACACTAAGGTTAATGTTACTCACCAACATACTCTTGCTATATGCTTCTCTTCCCTATTAGATCAATATTAGCTAAGCAACTTACATTTGTAGCCTTATAGGTTGGCTGTAGTTTGATCCAGAGTTCCCCAAGTTGTGATTTTGCTGTATTAAATATACTTGAAAAAGAGCCTCATTGGCCACCTACTCAGGACCCCATCTGGAAACCCAGGAAAAACTCAAGAAAAATTCTTGTTCTTATTTCCAATAAAATACTTGGTTTGCAACTTCATTTCTTGATATTGTGAAATCATGAGCTCGGTGCATACAATAACACTAAGATGGTGTTACACCAAAACTACTCACAAAAGAGAGCTTACAGAACTGCTACAGAAAGTGCAAGAACAATGAGATCAGTAAGTTCAAAGCAAGGGGGAGTTCACTGAGGGGGATTCATGGCAATATGCCTTTTACTGTAGAAATTTTGAAGAACATTTAAACACATTGCATTTTTAAAAATCACATCTGTATGGTTGCTTTATTTTACTTTAAAATCTCCAGAAAGAAATATCCATCTGGCTGGTGACTGTGCATATCCTTTGATGGTGGATAAGCTAATGACTAGTAGAAAGGCATCAGGTAGCAGGTCACTTGGTGATGGAGTCATGGAGTCCTAGCCAGAGAAGGGTGGCAATGGCCTCTGCTCCACTCTCCCTCTAACATAAAGCAGTATAAAAAAGGCATCAACCTGAAGTCAGACCAGATTCTTTTCTGGTTCCTCCATCATTATAGCTCCAGGAATAAACACTTGGTACCACTCTGAAGATTGTAAACAAGTTTCATGGGCACTGTCTTTCTTGATCTTCAGAACTTCATGACATAGAGGTTAAGCTCCACTTTACAAATAAAGACATTGGGACTGAGTGACTTTCCCAAAGCCATGTGCAAAGAAGTGGTAGAAGCAGGCTAGGCAGCTCCTCTGTTTCAGAAGCTGATGCTCCTTAACTGTGTACCACAGCGAGCTTCAGTTTTTGGAATATTAGCCTTAATTTTCCAAGATTTAGGTAATACAGAAGGGAACCAAAAGCATTTGGAGAAGTGCAGATCATCTAACAGCAGGGGCAAAACAGGTTACGACGGAAAGTGCTGCCTCAATAGGCGAGCCTTCCCATTTTTTGGTCTCATTTCTGCAAGGGTGGCTAAAAGCGAAAAAAGCAGATGTCCCAAAATACTCCTCGATGAGGCACAAGTTGAAAACAGTGGTGAACATCTCCTGACCACCCTGCTTTTGGAGGAGAACGAAGCTGAAGCAGGACAGGTTTTGGCTTCTGACCTAGCCAAGACTCACATGATCTTGGCATCAGGAACTCCAGCTCTGAGATGTTCCCTTAGAAGTTGAGACAAGAGCTCTCCTTTCTTATCATCTCCCCCTTTTTTCTTGGTTGTGACATTTTTCTTCTTGTTATGTCCCCCAGAGGCTCAAGAGCTAGTGGAGATCAGAAGCCAAATTATGAAAGGCCCCTTACCAGTACAGCCAGGACCAAGAGATGGAGACCCAGGAGCAAGACTTCCAAGGAGGGGAGTTTAAACCCACCTCCTGCTCACCAACCCAGCCTCCAAGTAGCTCTCCATGCACTTTCTGCTCTGTCAGAAGGCCAAGAAAGCACAAGCATGTTGTGGCTCCCTCCTCGTGGAAACCAAGACCTAGAATGTCCCAGGACTGAGAAGAAACTTGGGACTACTTGGTCCAAGTCCATTTCACAGGTGATAAGGCTGGTGATCAGAGGGTTAGGGTGACATGCCCCAAGTCAGTGAACCACGGCTCACAAGACAAGCTTTCCTGAAGTGTCTCCCAGCTACCCTGGGAGTCTGAGGGTTTCCATGTATTTCTAAGAAGCTTAGGAGAAGAAGCCTGAGGGAGGCAAAGTGGAACAGAGGATCATGGGCAGAGGTTACAGAATTTCCCCACCATCAGAGAGTTGTCAGTTCTCTATGTGGTCATTTATGTATTTGTAATGTTTGTTAAAAAGAAGTCTGGAGTCTACTGCTCTTTAGCTAACTTCTCTTTTACTAATTTCCCCTGGATAGAACATTGCAAATTAAACCGTGTGGGATGTATACAGAATAACTTTGCAGATCCCCCAATTCACCACACACCTCTTCCATTGGTCTATCGCCATGTTGACCTTTGAGCTCCTCACCACGCTGCTCACACTCATCTCCCACCACCTCATCCTTATTTTTTCTTGTTCCCTGCCATATCCCTATATTCCTTTTTTTGTTTTTTCTTTTATTGTCCCTTCAGAGTGACTGTATCATTAATCACCACAAAACATGCCAGGAACAGACTATTGTGCCTATAATTCAGATGAGACATCTGAGGCTGTGAAAGCTGCTTCTGAGCCCCTCTGACCTTGGGTAGACTGACTCCTTGTTGATGTAGCCATGTCCCCTAGTCAGTACTGCCTGTTCTCACTGGTCCTTCCACTGCCTAACTTGGGCTTGTGCTCTAGGAGAAGGAGGAAATCTCAGTTGGCCCTCTCTGGGGAAGAATCAGCTCAAATAAAAATTTACTGAGTACTTCTCTGCTGTCAAGTCCAGGGTTAGTTTGATGTGATGAGGACACTAGCTCTGGAAGCTCAATCTCCATTATATTTTTTATTTATTTTTTGATACTGGAGATTAAACCCAGGGTCCTTCCAATCAGCTACATCTTATCCTATCCTCTTTATTTTTGAGACAGGGTTTCATTAAGTTACTAAGTTGACCAGGCTGGAGTCCAGCTTGTTAGCCTCTTGCTTCAGCCTCCAAAGTGCTGGGACTGCGATGCCTCTTAATGGCCATGTCTTACCCATGAAACTTGATTTCTCTGAGCCTAACTTTCTTAACCTGTGAAATAGGGGTAATAATACTTGTCTTAGAGACTTACAAAAACATAGCATGAAAAACACCTTGGGTGGAGCAGGAGCATAAATGGTGATTATCACTATAATTATTTTGCATTTTATATCTCATTTTAAAACATCACAATAATTCTGCAGGTTCGAGTCCCTTCCCTGTTACACACTTGAGAAGAGCAAGGCTCAGAGGATAAGTTTCACACCATAACACAGTTACTGAGTCAAACCCAGGCTGTCCTTGTTCAGGGTCAGCACTCCTTGTACTTCCCTGCTTGGTGTAGGCTCTTGGACAGTGATGGCAAACATTGTCATGATGAGTTCCCAAACTGCAACCCCAAGCCTACTTATTTATCACACAGTGCCAACACTGCAATCAATCTGGAATGCTGAGGTTTTAGTTTAAAAAGAAACAACTTATATATTAACATCTTTTGTCTTAAAAACAAATAACATGTGTGCCATAGGTCTGCCACCATTGCTCCAGGACAATCTCTGACTCCTTTCAGTCATGGTGGGGTTCCACATGACTGCTCACAGCCTCCTCAAGCAGGGCAGAAGAGACCCCTGTGGCAGAATCTGACCTTTGTACCTTCTTGCACAAAGTTCAGATTTCACGTGGACACCTCCCCCATCTCACCTTCTTTGAGTTCCATTTCTGGTCATAGTTTCAGTTCAAAGACTTGTTAAACAAGGTTATTTCAGGAGCACCTGTTTAAAACCAGGTGCTGCTCCTTGTTCTCTTTCTCCCCTCCGCCTTCCCCCCCTTCCCTTCTCCTTCTTCCTCCTCTCTTCCTTCTTAATTTTGAGACAGGGTCTTATTAAATTGCTAAACTGTTCACTTTAGGCTCAAATCTGTGACCCTCCTGCTTCAGCCTTCCTGAATGTTAGAACTACAAGCATACACCTCCAAGCCTGGCAGATCCAGGGACTTCTTAACAATGCAAACTTCTGATGAATTCAGGGAGCAGTGAGTCTGCAGACAGACAGCTCAGTGAGGCCAAGTGAGGAGAGGAAACCATGGAGAGTTCTGAGTGCCTGGATGGCTTTGGCAAGTCACTTTAGGCAGATGGAGGTGCACATAATGAATAGTTGTGCTAAGCCCCTAAGGTTGATGATAGGAGAGATATTTCTCATCTATAGGGCTCCTGGTCCTTTCTTACTACACTGAGTATAGTAAAATCTTCAAAGACTATTGTATCAATGACAGGTGCACAAAATACCTGTCCTCTGTGTGATTAAACATACCATGCTCACAGGAAGAATTCATGTCCTAAGCAAAGACTGATTAGATTTGGTTATATTGAGACAGAAAGTTCAAATGATTCCTTATATCAAAAGAATTGTTATGCATACTCAGCAATACATGGAATTCCTTTAAATACAGTATATTTATAAATAAATAAATGCACACCTATATAATTTTTTTGTAAAGTTACCCTCAAAAGGTAGGAGGCTGGAAGATAAAGACTGAGCTCCAGGGAAATTCTGACTTTCCTCATCTAATTTATGGCAGAACATAAGTCTTCTTACACCAGCACCTTCCTTCCTGGGGCCATCAGAAGGGCAGATGGTCCTCAGAACTTTTCTCCCCCAATCTCTCTAGTCTCTTCTTGCCCAAAGACCAGAAGTTTTTTTATTTTTTATTTTTATTTTTATTTTTAAATTTGTTTTTAAGGAAGCAGTGCTAGATGAGGAGCAGAGCCTTCTGAGTTGAACCAGAGGTCCAGGTGGACCCAGGGATCCAGAGCTACATCTCAGGATCAGGAAGGCAGTCAGAAGAATGGGAAAGGGTCTGACTGGACTCACCTGTCAGCTGGCAGAGGAGAGAGATTAGAATGAGTCGTACTGGGGGAGCAGCCATATCGTTCTCTGCGTGTCAGCCACTAAAATGAAACCACTTTTCTCACATTGCTTCCTCACAGGGCCTTTAAGTAAACAGAATCACGCAGCTAACACGTGAGGTGTTAGAAACAACCTATCATGCAGCTAACACGTGAGGTGAAGAAACAAATGAAGACCAAAAGTGGAATTTATTTTCTGATTCACATAAATACATAGATTTGGGCTAAGAACTGTTCATGATCATATGGTTTGGTTTTTCTATTACACAGCAGGATTTTCCTGAGACACAGACAGAGAGAAAATAGAAAATTAGATGGAAGGACAAAGGTGGTTTCATTGGAGAGAACATTTATTGAGATTTTCTAAACCAGGAGCTGTGCCTGCATTCATTAACTCATTCTTCATAACAATCCTTTGAGTGAAATACTAGTGTAAACTCTATTTTATAGATGAGAAGTTAACGGCTTAAAGTATATTACAAAATAAAGTTTCTTTTACCCAAGATAAACCATTACGAGAATAAAAATTAAATTGTAGAGTGGGAGATCATAATCACAACTCATATATCTTATGAAGGTCTTCAATCTATAATACATAAAGAAGTCTTACTAAAAAAAACCCTTAAGTGGATAACTCAGTGGACAAGAGACTCAAATATTTCATAACAAAGTGTATCCAAATGGCCGATAAGAAGAAAATACTAAGAAAATAATGCAAATATAACTAGTTAAAAGGTCAACAAAATCACAAAATAGAATTCTAAAAAAAATTCTAATAATAGTTATTTCTCAAAAGGAAGAAAAGAAAAATGATGAAACCAAAAAGAGAACAAGCAAACAGAAAATATAGTAAAATGGTAACCCTAAATCCTACCACATAAATAACTATATTAAGTGTAAATTGACTAAACGCTACAATTAAAAGGAAAAGATTGCTAAAATGGATAAAAAGAGAAACAAGATTGAATGATCCTATTAACAAGACATGCACTTTAAAGATACAGATGGGCTGAGAGTAAATGGGTAGATAAATTTATACTATTCAACCACTGGAAAGAAACACGGAGTGATTCCACAAATATCAGATAAAGTTAACTTTAGGACAGAGAGAGAAATTTCATGACAAAGAAATTAGTTTGCTAGAAATAAGAGTTATAAATTTGTATACTACGTGATATGAGAAATTGAATTTTTATATCTGATTTCAATATAGCACTCCTAAAACTCTTGTAATTTCCCTGAGTGATAATAGCATCTTTTGTTTTGATGAGATGCTCTTGATGAGTTCTTGGGTAGTTTCAGGATAGGAACCTGTGATCAGAAAAACCAATCTATGATTGGAAGCTTGAAATGTGCAGCCCCATCTCCCATCCTGTAGAAAGGGGGAAAAGGCTGGAGGTTGAAGTAATTATTAATCATGCTTACATTATGAAGTTTTCATAAAAGTTCCTAAAATATGAAGTTCAGAGAGTGCTGAAGTGGAGAGAGGGTTCCATTTCAACCTCACAGGGACAGATGCTCCGGTGCACAGGACCCTTCTGGACCTTGTCCTGTATGTTGCTTCATTTGGCTATTCATCTGGATCTTTTGTAATACCCTTTACAATAACCCACTAAATGTGATTCCCTGAGTTTTGTGGCACTCCAAGATTTCAGGAAACAACCAGAATTGCGCATGCATAGTTTTCTACCTTGGCTAATAGGTTGACACTTGTTTACTAACTTTTGGCACTAGAGATTAAAACCCAGGGGTACTCTACCACTGAGCTACATCCCCAGCTGTGGGTTACCAGGCTACATAATCAGCCAAAGGGACCCTAGTCTTGTTGACCTTTCCCAGGGATGGGGATAGGGGTGGAAGGCTGCCCACTCCCTTGTGTTCAGGAATGCTGTCTCTCACAATAGTCCTGGGGCAGGACATCAGTCCGGAAAATTACAAACCTGAGTGTAAAGTTGTTCTGTTCCTTGCTAATCACTTACATGTTTTTGGACCCTAAATTGCATGATTGATACATGGCTTTGGTTTACTAATAAAAATGGGAATTTCTAGACTCCCAGCTCTCTTCCCCGCTTAAGATGGGATCCCCCTGGTCCTTCTTGCCTGGAAATTTGTTTCTTTCTGTTTTATTTCTGACCAGACTCCCTAGGACAGTTGGCAGGCTGGCTTCTACCTCCAGTACTTTTTATTTTGAGACAGTGTCTTGCTAAATTGTCCAGGAGGAAATTGAACTTGTGATCCTCTTGCCCTAGGCTTCCTCAGTGCTGGGATTACAAGTGTGTACCTCTGTGCTTGACTACATATTTATCTACGTATTTACTAATTTTGACTTAGTTTAATTAGTGTTGTTTTTCTCAATATTACACAGCATTTTATTACAGCCAGGACAGGAACCTAAATATATTAAGCTCAAATTCAGCGATATTTAGATTACGACATAATTGTCCTTTTTAAAAAACCATACTAATACAAATGTAGCAATAGTGGAAACAGAAGTTTCACAATACTATGGTTTTTATTCCTATAATTTTTTTTTTCAAACAGAATGAGAATGGAGTAATTCCTCAAGATGCTTTTGGAGCAGATATTTGAATCTTTCTCTTAACAATTTCACTTTTATCCTTCATGTCATAACCTTCTTTGTTCCTATAAAAGATCAAACCAAGGTTTTTGCAAATATGTAGATAGAAACTATCATGAAATGAGAAGTGCCTTGATAGTATATGATGGGATCAGTGAAAAATTCTGAGATTCCTTCATCAAAGAATATGCAGTGAAACTAAAAAAGGGAGCCAATGCAGAAATAAAAGGTAACTTATCTTTGTAAAATAAGAATGTATTAGCAGATTTGTAATGTATTAGCTGATCATTTCTGAAAGGCTCCAATGGAAACTGACACTCCCAGCCCCCAGCCCACTTGCCAGCAGAAGCACTACTATCTGCAGGGAATTCAACTCAGCATCATAGGAAGCTGGCATTGGCAAACATAAGATGTTATGGAGGAGATAATATAAAGAGGAAGAATTTTGCAGATCCTAGGACATCTGGGGACATCTGGAGACACGGAGAATTTACACCAGACACTTCAAGGACTCTGCCCACTGAAGTGCAAGACTGCCAGAGAATTCTGACCACAGATGTTTATTGGGATCTTCCCACCTAAAGTCCCTGCCTTCTTCTGTCTATCCCTATAAAAGGGGCACACTTCTCTTTGTTCAGGGGCCAGACAGTCTTACCACACTCTACCTGCCTGCACCCAGCCACAATATTTTCTATACCATGTTGTAACATGAGGGTTTCCCCCTCACCCTCATGTTATATACATTATAATTCCCTCTTTCTTGAGAAAATTTGGTCTGTGGGATTCCACTTTCCTTGCTTGTTTCCTTCCTAAGGATTCGTATTGTCTTTTGATTACTGGGATAAACTGTCTCCTATCCACAGATAATGACATGTCCCTAGCCTCAGTCTTTACTTAATTTTTTTTTTTTTTTTTTTTTTTTTTTTTTTTTTTTTTTTTTGGTACTGGGGATTGAACTCATGACCTCACACTTGCCAGGCAGGCACTTAAGCCACTGAGCTAAATCCCCGGCCCCTACTTAATATTTTCTTTATCCCAAGTTTTTGGTTATCTCATTCAATCTTTTGTAATGTGAGCTGAGTTAGCTAGGGGGCTAGAAAGTACCTCTACAATAGCAGAGAGAATGATATGTAGAAAGACCAAGCTGCATAACACAATTGAGCTACCACTTAACATTTAGGGGCTGGTGCTTCAACTCTGATATGCAAATCTTTTCTGCCCTGGGAAGACATAGCCTCTTATCTTGAGGCTCAAACCCAGTTGACAATCCTGGAGCTGTTGGCTCTGCTATCCTGCTGTGCCCAACCCTTTAGAGGGACATACTGAAAGGAAGGAAGCAGAGCTGTCACTTGGCATCAAAGATTATACATCAATACCTCAGCCAGCCATATTTACATTGCTTACAGCCAATTGAAGGAGAAAAAATAACTTGGCCATCTCTGTACATATTAGTACATGGAAATGGGGCCATATTTAGCTAAGGTGGAGGTAATTGTTCTGCATTCAAGGAGAACCATCCAAATGGTCTTCTATATACCATTCTTGCAAGGATGAGATGGGGTGATAAGGAATGTATTATTGTCCTGGCAGGTCTTATCTTGCCCTGTGAGCCCACAGCATCACTAGCCCTGGGACTTTCAGCTGTAGCCAGAAGAAAGCAGGGAATTCTTTCATTCCAATCAGGCTCAAAGGGCAGTGCAAGGATGGCTGTGGATGTCTTCTAGATTCAATTTCTAATTTGTGGTCCTCTACAAAAGGGGATGTAGGACTCTGGTTTTCTTGTCTTTCTTTTCTTCTGGCTCATGATGTGAGTATTTTGCTCCACCACGTGCTCCCTGCCATTACCATCTGTTGTCCTCTCCAGAAGCCCAAAACCAGGATCCATCCAATATTAGATTAGAAGACCGGTAATGCACTTGTCAGAGGTTCCAGTGATAACAAACAGCTATGCAGCACACATGCCATCCGTGTGCCATCTCTAGGCCAGAGCCTCAAGAACTGTAAGCTAAATAATTTTTTTGTCTTTATATATTAATGGTTTCGAGCAGAGCGTGGTGGTGATACCTGTAATTCCAGCACTCGGGAGGCTGAGGCAAGAGGACCATTGTGAATTTGAGACCAGCCTGGGCTACAAAGTAAGCTCAAGGCCAGGGTGAACTGCATAGGACCCTATCTCCAAAAGATAATTAATTAATTAATTAATTAATGGTTTCAAGTACTTCGCTACAGTAACATAGAGCTAAATTATATACTCTGCCTTCGAAAAATGCTCAGAACCTAAAACTTCTCACCACTTTCACCACCTTCAACACTACTGTCACCTGCACTACCAAAAGAGCAACCTAATTAATCTCCTTATTTCTATCTTGGTCCCCTGCAACCTATTCCTCATAGGCTGCTAAAGTGGTATTTTCCCATCCCCAGCCCCCATATCCACATGGCTGTTTCTTCTTTAAGAACTACTCAGTGTCACCTATCAGATAGGGCTTGTGTGTCTCCTCTGTGAAGCAAAGCTTCCTGAACTGTCACTCTTTATTCCCTTCCCCTGCCTTCTCCTTTTCCCATGGAGTCTACCACACTGAAACCTAAGAAGCATCAAAAGTGAGTCTTTGTCTTCTTTGTTTATTACCCTATCTCCTGTAATAGAACAGCACCTAGTATGTCTATTGAATGAATGAATAAACAAATGAATGAGTCGTAATAAAAACTGAGTGATTATAAACAATATTTCCTTTCTTTATACTTAGAGAAGAAAATCTGGAGTATCAAAGGATGGGTTTTGTCAGGGTCTTAGGACTCTATCCTCTGTGGGATTGGTACAGTAAAGAACAAAATGTATAGGAAAATTCAGAAACCTAGGGGATGGGACAAAATTTAGAAAGAATAGAATGCCTGAGTATTTCTAGAGGGGAATTTGGATTTTATAGAAGTGAGAAACTGTTGTTGCTTATTTTAAACTCCAATAGTAAAACAGAAAAGCCCCTTTTATTCTATTTTTATTTTTCCAACCTGCCCATATATCATGGCCTCCTCACTTGTTCATGGATCCCCACAATTCCCTTTCTGGTTCTTCATTCCCACCAACATCTTGGGCACTGTGTTTCCATTTCCAGTTCCACCTACTTGTTTTCCAAAGTCACAGGACCTTCCCTGCCCTATCAAAAACCTACACATTTGGATTCTGTATTTCCCACCTGAAAAAATCCTATAAAAAGTCCAGACCATGAGAGGGCAGGGCCTGGCTTTCTGCGTTGCTGGGCGTGAGCCCCTCTAGTACCACCAGTGTAAAATAAAGCTGTTGACTGCTTCCAAATCCTGGGTGTCCTTTGACTGTTTCTGCTTGCTGTAGCAATAGTATTGCTACAACCAATTTAAGCTTTAAAAACAGCATATCAACAGACACTTGTTTTTCTATGCACATATAGAGTATTATCTTGGTCTATTTTGTGATGTTTTAACAGAATACCTAGGATATAGTATTTTGTTAAGAGCAGAGGTTTACTTCCCATAGTTCTAAAGGCAGGAAAACCCAAGATGGAAGGACCTACATCTGGAGAGGAACTTCTTGCTATACCATCTCATTCACGGATCCCCTTTCAAAGGGCTCAACTTTCAGCACTCTCGCTCTGAGGACTCCCATTGGAGTGCATGAACTTTAGAGAATCACGCTGAAGACAAAGCAACAGATTACATAAACAGCATCAAATACAGCAGTTACCTCATGGATGTCATTTTACATTCAATTATCATTTAAAATCTTCTTTTGCAAAAGAAGTAAGCATGCCATTAAAAGATGAAATAAAGAGTGTTACATTTCAAGCTAAAACAGGTAGGAACATTTAGATATCTTACTAATACATTTTAATCATTAGTCAAAATTTTAAATGTTACAAAAGTAAATATTAATCACAAAAATATGAAAAGCACTCTTCTATAAAAAAACCAAGATTTCATAATAAAATAATTAGAGAATAACAACAGTGACTCTGTACCATGATCTTAAAAGAATGACCAAATTATTGCTCAGAATAGAAGTCATAGACAATAAAGACTTTAAAAAAAAGACTTTTGATAAAGTCCAACACACATTCATGATAAAAACCCTTCAGAAACTTGGAATATACGGTGTCTACCTCAATCTCATAAAGGCCATCTATGACAAACCAACAGCCAACATTACACTAAATGGACAAAAACTGAAAGCTTTTCACTTTAAAATCAGGAACAAGACAAGGATGTCCACTATCACCACTCCTATTCCATATAATTCTAGAAATACTAGCCAGGGCAATCAGACAAGAGAAAGAAATAAAAGGAATAAAGATAGGAAAGGAAGACATTAAAATATCACTATTTGCAGATGACATGATATGCTATATAGAAAACTCCCAAAAATCCATTAAAAGACTACTAGAGGTAATAAATTCAGCAGTGTAGCTGGATACAAAGTCAATGCTCAAAAATCAATAGCATTCCTGTACACAAGAAACTCACTGAGAGAGAAATTATGGAAGCCTTTCACAATAGCATCTAAAAAAATGAAATACTTAGGAATCAACCTACTAAGAATGTAAAAGAATTATATACTGAAAAGTATGCTACACTAAAAAAGGAGATCAAAGAGGATATTAGAAAATGGAAGGATATTCCTTGCTCTTGGTTAGAAAGAACCAACACTGTGAAAATGGCCATACCCTTAAAACTGTTATACAAATTTAATGCAATCCCAATCAAAATACCATTAACATATCTTACAGATCTATAGAAAACACTCTTAAAATTCATTTGGAAACAGAAGAAACCTAGCATAGCAAAGGCAATTCTGGGCAACAAAGGCAAGGCAGGAGGTATCTCAATTCCTAACTTGAAACTATACTACAAAGCCACAGTGATAAAATCAGCATTGTACTGGCAATGATATAGACCTGAGGATCAATGGAACACATTAGAAGATGCAAACACAACTACAAAGACACTCAGCCACCTGATATTTGAAAAAGGGGCTAAACATGTTCACTGGAGGAAAGATAGCCTCTTTAATAAATGGTGTTGGAAAAATTGGCTCTCCACATGCAGAAGACTGAAACGAGATCCATGCCTATCACCATGACAAAACTAAAGTCTAAATGGATCAAAGACCTAAACATTAAAACAGAAACACTAAATCTACTAGAAGGCAAGGTAGGTAGAAGTCTTGGAGACACAGGGGTAGGTAGTTTGTGAACAAAACAAAAACTGCACAGGAAACACTTCAAAGAATTAACAACTGGTATCTCATATTATTGAAAAGTTTCTGCACTTCTAAAGAAATCACCAGCAGAGTGAAAAGAAAACCCACAGAATGGGAAAGAATTTTAGCCAGCAACCCCTCAGACAAAGGACTTATATCCACAACATACAAAGAATTGAAACACATCAAGCCCCTCACATTCAAAGACCCTCTCCAAAAATGGGCATCTGAGATGAGCTCACATTTCTCATATGAAAATATACAAAGGGCCAATAAATACATGAAGAAATGTTCACCATCACTGGTCATTTGAGAAATTCAAATTAAAACAGCATTGAGATTTCATCTCACTCTGGAAAGAATAGCTGCCATCAAGAAGTCAACTGATAACAAATGTTGGCAAGGCTGCAGGGAAAAAGGAACACTGCTCCACTGTTGGTGGGAGTGTTGACTGGTGCAGCCACTACAGAAATCAGTATGGAGAATTCTCAGAAGACTAGGAGTGGAAGTTCCATTCAATCCAGTTATTCCTCTCCTGGGCATTTTCCCAGAGAAACTGAAAAGGTCATATCATAGTGATATATGTGTACCCATGTTCACAGCAGCACAATTTGTAATAGCTAAATCTTGGAACCAACCAAGATGTCCATCAACTGCAGAGTGGATGAAAAAGATGTGGTATTTTTATACAATGGAATATTACTCAGCTATAAAAAAGGATGATCTTGAGGCCTTTATAGGTAAATGGAGGCAACTTCAGACTATCCTCATTAGTGAAATAAATAAGAATCATGTTTATAAATATCACATTGTGTCTCTATGTAAAAAATAATAAGAACTGTAGGAGTAATAAAACTCAAAATGTGTAATTGCTATTGTAAAAAAGACAGGAAAAGAAATTGCTCTAAAGGATATAACTGCATGTATGTTTAAGTATGTAAGATAGATGACCATATTACTGTGTTTGTTGGATCATTGAACAGAACTGTTTGCACTCTCACTGTTTGAATGTCCACTTTGTATGTTTTAATTTTGTAACTTGTAAGAGGACAATATGTAATTTATCAACTAGTGATTCCTTAGTGGGTTTTTTTTAAATTCTGAATTATTTCTACCCTTTTTTCTGTTTTTCTTTTTTTCTCTTTAAATAAAAAATTTTTTAAAACAAACAAATAATAGCACAAAACTTTCTTTACAATGAATTAAGATATAGTGTAAATAAAACAAATTAGTATGCATACATTGAAATATTTTTGAAACAACAGAATAGATAATCTGGGGAATTATATGAACTTCTCCCTGATTACTACTTCTCTATTTTCTATTTCACAAACTTAAATATCACACAGTTTCTCTTATATGAGCAACTCAAAATTTATGTATATGTATGTAAATAACCAAAATTTTGAATCTCTTGAAAAAATACCCCTTCCAACTCACTCTGAAATATTTATATTAGGGTTAAAGATTCCTTGGAATGCACATAACCTTTAATAATTTAATACTGGGGACTTCACGGAAACCAGCTATAAACCCAACAAGAGTGTCATTTCCTCATTAAACCCATGTGCGCTAGCCCCAAAGCTGGGAGCACCTCTGTTTTTCTCTATGGGCCTTGCTTCCTCTCCTGTCCCCTCAGAGGTCTGGGCTGTGCTAATCACCATGCACTACACAGCCCTGCTGGCTACAGTTGGGCTTTCCCAAAACTGCCCATGTTTCTTCAAGTCACTCCTGAGTGAGCCAAGGTGGGAGAATCATTATAGAACTCATATCTCTTTCTCTTTCACACCTTGAATTTCCATGCCTCCCTCTATCTCTCTGTCATCCACTGCCTTGTAGTCCATCAGCTCCTCAGCATATCCTCTGGGGGAAAGGAGTTCTGGGAAAGAGTTACCTCTTTCTGTATCCAGAACAGTGCCCACAGCTTATGGCAAGAAGCCAAAAATCTGCCTCAGAGTCTGTAGGGGAGGCCCCTAGACCGAACTTTCCCTGCTCTTCATTTGGCATTAATGCATCTCATGTCACCCACTGCAAGATAGGCTGACAGAACTGAAAGATATCTGACTGATCTTCTAAAATGTACAGTTGAGAGGAAATCACACACATAAAGCAAAAATGACACTGCAATAGGGAAGGACCATGATGGGGAAGGTCCAGGCAGCTTTCAGAGCACAGATGAGTTCTAAGGTAGCATCTGCCACTGTCTATGACTCAGAGTTTCTTCATGGGAATCAGATGACTTGCTTACTTCATGGGTTGCTGTGGGAGTTAAACTGTAGAGTGGAAGTGGAAACACTGCAATGCTGAAAACCAGTGCTGTCTGAACGACAAAGCACTCCAGGTAGCAGTAAAAGAGATGGTCCTGTTATGATTGTCCTGTTAGGGGGGGGGTCTGGAAGCTTCACTGAATCTGGGAGTTTATTCAGATGTCAGAATTGGTCCTAGCTCAGTGTTCCAGCTTCTGAAATGTATCAAGTAGGATAAAGGATAGGAGACCAGAGGAGCCAGCACCAGTAGGACCTCCACTCACCCAACACACACTAAAGGACTGAGAAGTAGTCTCTTCACACAGAGTGGACTTCAGCATCTCTCTCTGCTGGGATTACACTCCAGTATCTCAGAACATGGCTTTCGCTGGGTCTGATTTCCATTTCTCCTGCTTTAATACATGGCCATTTCACACTTGGTTGTAGAAGAAAACAATCATGAGCCTTCTCTAAAATCTTTCAATCAGCTCCTTTAAGAAGATAGGGCAAAAAGAAGGAATGATGAAAAAAAATCCAAAGTGCTCATTCCCGTGTTATTTAACAAGGACTGTCCGTATTCCTCCTGACCTCATGTACAGCCCTCCTTTTTTATCCCTCCCCTCAGCTCTACTCCCTGACTGATCCCTGCCCCTCTCTCTCTCACTCTGGCCATATAGCACAGAAAGTAGGTAAGCACTCAGAGCTTCAGCCTCGATGACTATACTTGAGTGCTGGTTTTGTTCCTTATACGTGTTAGGCCTTTGGTAATGTATTGAGCATTTTTTCATCCTTATGACAAAATATCTGAGCAAAACAACTTAAAGAAATACTGCTTGGCATGATGGCTCATGCCTGTAATCCCATCACTTGGGAGGCTGAAGCAGGAGAATCACTGTGCGTTTGAGGCCAGACTAGGCTAAAAAGTGAGTTCAAAACTGGCCTGAAACAAAGTGAGTTCAAAACCTGCACAGTGAAACCCTGTCTCAAAAAGAAAGAAGAAGAAGAAGAAGAAGAAGAAGAAGAAGAAGAAGAAGAAGAAGAAGAAGAAGGGGAGGAGGAGGAGGAGGAGGAGGAAGAAGAAGGAGAAGGAAATACTTATTTTGGCCCATAGCTTCAGAGGCTTCAGTCCATGGGTAGCTGGATTCATTGCTTTTAGGAATGTCTCGGTGGTACGGCATGATGAAGGAAAGCTGTTCACCTCATGGCATCCCAGGACCTGTGCTGTAGGGCTTCCTCTTTCTTCCACTTCTGTTGCATTTGGGCACTCAGTCTGTTAGATGGTGCCACCCAAATACAGGGTTAGTCTCCCCGTCCCATCATGTTGCTGCCACATACCAATCACCTCTGAAAACACCTGCACATGCACATCTGGAAGTGTGCTTTCCTGATTTCCTAGGTGCTTGTCAAGTCAATAGAGTTAGCAATCAAGAGTAACCGTCATAGGCAAGTTGACTTTAAGGCTATAAATCTCAATTTCCTCATCTGGGAAACAGAGGTAACAGTAGTTCTGGACATTAAGATTTCAGGTAATAAATGAAGTAATCCATGTAAAGCATAACAAAAGAGACTACCTCCTAGTAAGGCTCCATTCATATTAGCTATTATTTTAATTAATTCATTTACAACAGCTTCACATAACTTCCAAAGGACCAGACCCAATCCCAGTCTTCAGAAAGGACACTGCTGAACAATATGTCCAGATCATGATTCTTTTGCCCTCTGTTATTAGTACTGATGTCCTAGCTTCCTCCCACTGCAAAAAAGAAGAAAATGAAAGTCATTCTGGCCACTTCATCAGACCACAAAACTCCATGATTCATCTCAGCTATTCCAATTCTTTGCTGCCCTCTGCTGACACAAATGTGGGTACGCCTTGGGCCAGGTGGGAATGAGGGTAAGTTAGGAAAGTTAGAGGGGAACTGGCAGAGTGTGGGGTGACAGACACACAGATAATCTACAACTGGCCTTATTTTCATGATATTCAAGAGATGATACCAATTGCAAACCTTTACATTATATTCCTAAAATGTAAGCAATTTTTCAGGTAGAGAGAGACAGAGAGATTAGTAGAATCTTAATATTTTGCTAGCTGTTTAGCAGTTGTACAAATTAGTTTAAACAGATTTGCCAAGCCACTTGGAAGCCATTTTGTGGAAATTAAGAATGATTCTGATATAAACACAGTATTATGATACTTGAAGTCAGGCTACATTGACACGTTAAGTCAAAATGATGTCAAATTGATACTAAAAATGGAAGAATGTTGGAAAACTCACCACTACAAGTCCCTGACAAGTTGTGACCAGCTTTGAACTCATGTGAACTGATAGCTTTCACTTCATGGCTCAAATAGGCAAATAAACACAGAACTACAAATAGTGCAAACTCACTAAATGAGCGTGCAGGTCTTGGAGATTGGTGAGTGTACAGAAAAATCCAGTCTTACAAGAGACATAAATCTTATGCACAGTATCTCCTCTGTGTGAATAGATTCACATGAACTCCTCCAGGGATGGGGAGCCTATAACCTTCTGGACATAGCTGGTAGAGCTGACTCTTCTGAAGGGCTCACCATGTATGCAAGCCAATATTAAACTCTTCCATTGTTCCATCTCATTATTTACTTTTTAATTTTTTGCAAGTTTCCCTCTTACACAAACCTTACCTTCTGGTTTTCCCCTCCTTTGAGCATGCACGTTCCTCTTATGCATCTAACTACCAGATCCCCTCTTTCTGTTTCTCCTATTCATGTTATGTCTGCTCTGCAACCCACATTTCTCATCCCCAAATCTGCTAATGAGGATGGAAGGTAGAGTAGGTTTCATGGCTCTAATACAGTAGTTGTAATTCGTGAATGTGCTTGATGTATTGTCCACCTCTTAGGGGTACGACAGCTAATCCTGAACAACACATTTTGTTTGTTAACAGATATGGAAATGTCTGTGAGGTAGAACATTGTGTTTAGAAAGTCAAACCAAGAGTTGAAACTAGGGTACAAACTGCTACCAGACCTAAGGTATGAGGCATGGTGTTGAGAAATTAACAGAAAACAGAGATGACACGCTTCATGGGACACGCAAAAAAATTACCTCCTGAGAGTATAACCGCATAGTCAAGGTTAAAAACAGTCCTACTTACATATGAGGAGCGGTGGAGGATGACCAAGAGAATAGTGTAATGACTGTAAATGCAACTGACTCTTTTATGGTACACTGCCACTAGCACCGAAAACCTGAGAGCCACAGCTTAGCCCCTGTGGCAGGAATCTCCAATCCTGATGATTGAGTGTTACTGTGATTCTGTAAGATTGCAAAGGGAAGACATTGATGGTATCAACTTCAGAAAATATCTTAGCAGGCTAGCCACCTGCTAGGTTGAGGGGCAGTCCCCCAAGATTCCTCCACTTCTGACACTAATCTACAAGTGTAGGGATTTCCCAAAAACAATTAATTCAGTACTTTTTCAGAAGGATTCACAGAACTTACAGAAAGCTGGTATGGTTGTGGTTAGGGTTAATCAGAGAGAAAGGATACAGAATGAAATAAAGAGGAGAGACAGCTAGGGTAGAGTTGAGACAGTTTCCCTGCCTATAGAGTCACGGACCATGTTAACTACCCCTGGTAATGATGTGATTATACACAAGGGGTACTGCTAACCAGGAAGCTCATCAAAGCTTTAGTGTCCAGACCCAGTTGGGGTTCCATCGCATAGGTAGAGTTAACAGCCTACTATAGATGATCTGTTTTCAGGCCTTCAAAATGCTGAGTGGATACTGTGTGATATAAAGCCGTCACCTTAATTCTTGGGTTATGTGGTTGGAACAAGTCTCCCTGACCAACAAAAACATACCTATCAGATGTAACATTCCGAAGAGTTACGGTTGATTCCTCAGAATCCAGCGGCAAAGGCCATTCCCATATTGGGATGAGGCTAAATTGTTTACACAAGCTTTTGAAAAGGTCAGTACAATGTTTTCCCCAAAAGTGATGCAAACTAAAGGAAAAGAGAGAAAAAAGAGGGTCTTAGTCTGGTTGGGCTTTGCAAACAAAATACCGTAAATTGAGTGACTTACGTACAATAGAAATTCATCTCTCACAGTCTGGCTGTGGGGACAGACAAGACCAAGGTGCTGGCAGATTCAGTGTCTGATGAAGCCCACTTCCTCGTTACAGATGGTGCCATCTCACTATGTCCTCACATAGTGGAAGGAGTGAGGAGTGGCTCAGGCCTCTTTTATAAGGACGCTAGTCCTATTCATGAGGGTTTCACTCCCATGACTTAATCAACTTCCACTGGCCCCACTTCCTTTATGCCATCATCTTGGAGGTTCTGATTTCACCAGATGAATTAGGGAGGAGACAAATATTCAGACCGGAGCATGGGGATCAGATTTCATTTCAAGTGTAGGAGCCCACGAACATATGAAATAGGTGAAATCCTGGACAAGTGTTGATGACTTGAAAAGCAGCCTTGTTTATTAGAGACCAAACCATGTAGATCAAACACAAGTAAATTCAGAGTGAGGAAGGCATCCAGACTGACTGTCTTGTAAGGAGCAATGTGTCCAGGAGTTAAATGCTGGTGATCCCCACAAGCAGACAGCCAGATAGGTAAGCACCGCCAGCAAAGGCCTGGAAGTTTTATTCTGTGCTTCAAAAAAATGATAAAGCAGTTAATAATGTCCACAGGTTTGGGGAAGGAGTATATTATAACCTAATAATTCTATAACCACACCAATTTATTTTACACAAGGAAATAAAGAACACTCTTATATATAAAGTCATATCATCCTTGTGAGATAGTAGTTGTTAGGGCAATAACTAGACTGATATACCTATTGCATATTTTTTTCTCTACTAGATATCAGAAAAATTTCTTCATGAAAAACAAAATAAACATTAGATGAAGTAACAGAGAAGAGCAAACCATTCAGAGGCTGGGTGTGAAAAGAGAAGGGGACATAGACATACTTTAGGGAACTATCTATAACAAGTGAGAACAGGAAATAGAATCCAAGAGATACACCAGAAATGGAAAATAGAAATGTCATGAAATAGAAAGCAAGAGAACAAAAAGCTCTGTGGAAGGGATGGCTAATGGATCAAAAGCTGAGCAAGCCTGAGAGTGTGAGAGTTAAAATGGTGGTTGGATTTGGCACCAGGCCATAGATTTGGTGGCTTAGGAAGGGCAGAAGTCTCTTTATGCTATATGGGAAGTAAGGATACAGAAATAGTGACTGCAGACGCTATTGTCAAAGAATCTCACTGTAAGGGAAAGAAAGAGGAAGAAACTTGTTGACAAATGACCCAAAGAGGTCCCCCTTACAAGGATATACAGCTCTCTTCTTGTCCAGGAAGGGTCTCAATGTCTCACTGCAGGAAAGCATTTCAGGATGCATCAGAGAGACAGACACAGGTAGATTTCTTAGGCAGTACCAAAGGAATATACTCAGAGAGCAAGAAGGAAGGTGCTGGAGGGGTGAGGCACACCATGGTCTGGAGCTAGGGGTATATATGTGATCTTGGAATATCCTTAAGATATTTTGAGCTACTTATTATTTACCTACTCTCCCTTTCAGGTTTCCCATTACTGAGCCAAAGCAAAATGGCTTTATCAACTAGGTTACAAATATAAACTGTTTATACGTATTTGAAGCTTAGAAAGCTTGTGCCCAATTAATAATATGGCTCCTTTGAGAACAGAAGTCTTTGGAATGCATGCATCTATCGCGTCAGCAGAAAACCACAGGTCAAATTTATGGACTTCTAGTATTTTTAAGAGTTTTAACAATTTAGGAGTGAAGAGCATGGAGGAAAAGACAAGTAAATGATGGTAGGTCACCTCAGGGAACTTTGATTGTATCTTCTTTTTTTGTTGTTGTGTATTTTGGTACCCGAGATTGAACGCATGATCTTGCACTTGCCCAACAGGCACTTGTACTGTTGAGCAAAATCCTTGACCCCCATATCTTGAAGCTGCAAGTTGTTTTAAATAGTAGAGCTTCCTTGAATTATATTTCCTCAAAGCTACAATTTTCTCCTCTCCTTTCTACCCTACTCCAGACTCATAAAAGTTCTTGTTTTCATTTAAAAATGGGAATGAGCTAAGAATCTTTATGGCTTCACTATAAACAGACACCACTCCTTTTTTCTTAAATGAGCAGAGGCAAAGTTAAATTGGCCTGCATGGATTTGCTTTCCACAGGGCAGACAGCTAACTGATTTTTATAACAGAAAGTCTCAGGGTGACATGATCACAAGCGAGAACAGATGAGACTCAGTGGGCTTGAGGGTGTATGCAAAGGTTTGCAGTCCTCTCTGAGGATGGGGCAGGAAGCTGATCAGGACCAAATGAAAGAATTACTGGCATCCCTGGAGAAGATGCAGCTGAAGTTTCCCACCTCACTCCCAGGCTGGTGACAGCCCAAAGCGGTCGCTTCAGTTTCTCTCTCCTCCTTCTGCCTACACATTTCCTACTTAATCTCCTACAGTGTGATTTCAGCTACCAGTGGACAACTGGATTTCAGAGTTGAAAGTGAAGGCTTCTCACAACTTCCTAAGCAGCCAGCATGTTATAACAGTACTTGGGTTTTGAATACCAACCTCAGTCTTTCTTTATATTACAAACATGAATACACTGAGCCTTGGTGCCTTCATCTGTGAAATTAAGATAGTAATGCCTACCCCTTACAGTCCACATGAGGAATAAATGAGCTAATGTTTGTCAAACCCCTAGAGCAAAGTTTGGCTGGAATGCTTGTTTAACAGTAGCTCTTTTTCTCCAACTTAACCAAATTCTGTGATTTTTTTCCTGAATTCTCCTTATCCTTTTTGGAGTCACTACCAATATTCTTCTCCAACTCAATTGTTCAGCATTCAGAACAGATTTTCCCTTAGAAAATGTTACAAATAGTGTTATACTATCTCCATCTGACTTTCAGTTATCAGAAGAAGATCAGACATGCTAAGCAGAGCGTGTATGTACTTGGCACCAATGTGCTACCCCATTTCTAATTCAGCAACATGCAATGGGCTGGAACTTGGGAACAAATTAATTCTAAATGATTTTCAGGTTCATCAAGTTTCAGGGAATGTATTCAAAGAATAGTTTCATGGAACCAGTTAGCAGATAGTCACAATCTAATATTCATGCTCGGGCAAAGATTCTATCACATCTGGCCACATCCTCAGGCTGATTATTCTCCAAAGGCAGCTTGGGCTTTTGCTATGTTCCAGGTATGTTAATCAGGCAAAATGAGACATAAAACATGTATTTGTTCTTCTAGTTCCAATAACAAATAATTATAATAAATGAAAGTTTAATAAATAACCATTTATATATATAAACATACAAGTGATGATTAGATTTCCAGAATAGATGACAGGACTTATTCAACCAGAACAAGAAAACTAGTGAGTGAGCCAAGAAGAGAAAGAATTCCAAACCTACCCGGGGGCTGGATGTCTTCTAAGCAGGCACACTATGGTCCAAATGACACTGTAGCCACACAGAAGAAAAAGACCCATGGGGTCCTTGCCTCAGTTTGGGTTCAATGGTACCTTGACTTCAAAGGCACCACCATGAACTGACACAGCTCCATCCATGTCTGGGGATATGGGCCAATCTACACTCAGCAAGCTGCTTGAGCCCCAGGGGAAGGGGTGCTGTGATCTCCCTCCAGCACACTGTATCTTTTCAGGGAATTCATGTCACTATAAGGACTACGCTTTGGACAGATACATGTGCCTCACTCCAATTCAACCCAAAACACACTTGGTTCCGCTTTCCTGCTTAGGCCTCTTTCCTAGTTTTTTCTCTGTTACCATTTTGGAAGGTGCCCAATTGCACTGGCTTTACTGTGTCTTCTGAAGGATCCCCTCAGCCTCCTTCTTCCCTGAGCCAAGGTAATGTTAGGTGTGACCTACTCACACTGGCACCCGTTCTTCAAACTGGCATTTATTCTCTCATCTACTGATGCTGTGGAGATCACTGCTTCTGTCTGTTTAAGAAATGGCCCCACCAATGATTCTCCTTTTATCTTTACTTTCTGCTCCATCCTCTGTTGGCTGTTCTCTGGCCAATGCAGTGGCTGGGCAACTCTACCTTAGAAATTCTCAGATCATCCCGTGGTCTGTGATAAAGCTGCTGCATCTTTCACCATTCCTATGGCTTCCTTCTTCTTTGCTAATCACCAATGTTTTTTAACACATCCAGCCTTACTAAATATACTTAGAAAAGCATTTTAAGCAGCCCACAAACATCATCAATAACAATATATAACAACCACGGAGTGCCTCCTTCCATGAACTACCAAAAACCCAGTGATGTCTTTATCTGATGCTCTGAACAGAGAACTAAAAGGCAAGGATCCTCAACTGAGAGCAATTTTGTCCCCTCTCCCAGGGGACATTTGACAATATCTGGAGAGATTTTATTAAAACTGCAACCAGGAATATGCCAGGTTCTCCAATGCACAGGACAGAAATTCATAACCAAGAATTAGGAATTATCCAGCTTGAAATGTCAGTTGTACTCAGTTTGAGAAATCCTAGAGTGAGGCTTGATATTTCCACTTGTTTATTGTATTTCATGAGCCAAATTGAATTTTGATGAACTAAAAAGCTGCAGAATTCTCACTCTTCAAAATCTGAAAAGAGAACCACAGCCTGAGTGCTGCCATCTCAATATCATTGCTAGAAAGGTCTAGTTTGCCTTATTCTGGTGTCCAGTACACTTGGTTTATTTAGGAGGGCATATTTGGGCTTAAGGGTGAAAAGAACATTTTGATAAAATTAAAGGGGGGGGGAAGAGATGGAGGGAGGGAAGAGGAGGGAGTGAAGGAGAAGGAAACTAAAAATCTTAACAATAAATGATGAAAATGAAAAATCCACAGCAAGGTTCAATAGTAGATTTGAGTAGATAGAAAAAAAAAATTAAACTTGAAATCAGGTCAATTGAGGGTTTTTTTGTTTTTTGTGTTGTGTTGTTTTGCTTTGTTTTGTTTTTTGAGACAGGGTCTCTCTATGCAGTTGAAGCTGGCCTTGAATTCACTTTGCAGCCCAGGCTGGTCTCGAACTTGCATGGATCCTCCTGCCTCAGCCTCCCAAGTGCTGGGATGACAAGTGTGTGCTACCACACCTAGCGCCAATTGAGATTATAGTCTGAGAAGCAGGAAGAAAAAAAATGAAGAAAAATGAATAGAGTTTAAGGGATCACAGTCTGGGAGACTGAGGCAGAAGGATCACAAGTTTGAGCCCAGCCTGGGCAACTTGGTGACTTAGAACTTGTCTTAAAATAAATAAATGAATAGATAGATAAATAGATAGATATATAGATATATAGATAGATAGATAGATAGATAGATAGATAGATAGATAGATAAGGACCAAGGATAACCCTGGGTTCAATTTAAAAAATAAAGAATTCCCCTACGTAATAAGACGTTTCTTTACAGTGGTTGATAGTTGTTAACATCAAGGAATTCCTCCTTTTAAGAACCAAGAATTCTTTCAAAGAACGAGAAAGGAAAGTTTTTCTTTTCCACCCATTTTTCAGATGCTCTATTAGTGTCTGTATTAGTCACTTTTCTATTTCTGTGCCAAAATACTTGACATTTACAACTTACAGGATGAAAGGGTTATTTTGAGTTATGGTTGCAGATGTTTAGCAGACAGTCGGCTGGCTCCAAGGCAGAAACAGCATGGCAGAAAGGCTTGGGAGAGAAAAGCTTCCCACTTCATAGAAGCCAGGAAGCAGAGGGGAGGGAGAGAGCCAAAGAGCAAGGGGCCAATCCCAAAAGTCCCCATGACTCACCCAGGCAGACTCAGAGGTGACCATTCTTAATCTCCCAGACATCTCTCAATCAAGTTGCCAATGAAAATGAACCATCACAGTGACACTTTCCCCTTTCCCCCACAACATAAATAAAGTTTTCTCACAGATTTCAGAGAAAGCAAATCAATTTAAAGAAACAATGGAATTTTAAATAGCTCAGTTAAAAAAGTATCAACCATCAAAAGTGTACATACCTCGTGTAACATCTCTAACACCTTCAACCTCTAGTGCCTGGTCAGGCTGTTTGGAATCTACAGTTGTTTTAACAGTGTCATGTCATCTTTCTTGCCCCACCCCATTCTTTGAGGGGGGGATATTCTTTCTCATTTCTTTCCAGGAAGCATTTTGGGGTTGGTTTCTAGCTTTGTGTTAAGGGGTTTACTAGGTAAGCTGTGGTCTTTTTCTCTAGTCTCTCTTGGTTTTCACTTTGGGCACCCCACAGTGGTAGCCCCACATAAGTACTTGATAACTTTGACGAGCCCAGTCCAGAAATTGCTCTTTTCTCTTCTTCAAACTGTTCACTACATTTTTTAAAAATCTGAGTTTTGTTCTACTTCATTTCTTATTTTTCAAACCAGTGCAAATTGATGTTTCTTACATAATGTATTCAAAATGGATGATTTATTAACACCAAGAAAACATGGTTCCTTTTGAATATGTACTAACAGATGAGAATAGGAATGCATACTTCTTGTAAAAAATCAAATAAGAGCTGGGTGTTGTGATGCATATCTAACCCCATCACTCAGGAGGCTGAATCAGGAGGACTCCACAAGTTTGAAGCCAGCCTGGAATACACATTGAGCCTGAACTACATCATGAGACTCTGTCTCAAACAATACAAAACAAAACAATAAAAACAAAAGTTAAAAGCTTTGCTCAAGCTTGTGCAGTATTGCACGCCTGTAATCTTAGTTACTTAGGAGCCTGAAGCAAGAGATTCATAAAGTTTGATAACTGTCTGGACAATTTAGAAACTTCAAGACTTTGTCTCAACACTGAAAATTATCATTTCCAGGAAAATGGCAGAGCAGTGAGCAACAGAGAAAGAACCTCTCCAAGTTTTAGTGTCTAGACCCTGGAATATAGCAACAAGAGGAAGAGAAGGAGGAGAGAAGTGAGTCCAATGGACACAGGAAGGCTCTGAACTGAGGCTTGAAGCCCGTGAAGAGAGATAATTCAGGAATTCAGCAAAAATAAAAACACCATGGGTGGTGGACCTGCCAGACAGAGAAAAGCGGTAAAGAAGCCACGCAGCACCCACCCCAATGTACCGACAGAAGCCTGGCCAGCCCCCAGGGAGAATCAGCAAGGTAGCAATGCAGCTCCCACCCACTGCGCCGGGCAGAGGCCCTGCCAGCCAGGGAGAAGAAACCAGGAAGCCATGCACCTCCCCGTGGACCGGCAGGGCTGGTCGGGGGAGAAGCAGCAAGGAAGCTGTGCAGCCTCCCTGTGTGCCAGTGTGGGCCCTGTCAGCTGTCCGGAAGCAGCAAGGAAGCCAAGCAGCCTTCCTGCACAGTAGAAGGGGCCCTGTTGGCTGGGCAGAAACAGCAAAGAAGCCACCGCCCCCTTCCCCCCACACGCACACTATTAGCAAGTGGGCATGACACAGGCTGACATAATCATTACTGAAGTATGGAAGCAACCTGACATTTATGTTGTCTGATTGACTTTGCAGGCCTGGGACCAGTGATCTGGGTAACTACTTAGAGGATAACAATACGTAATGTAGTAATGATTGTGAATTTTCTACTGTCCTATTATTGGTATGTTTCGTTTCCCTTTACTGTTCTGTTTTACTGCCTTTAAAATTAGAAAAAAACTGAAAAATAAAGAGCTGGTGGTATAGATTAGCGGTAGAGTACTCTTGGGTCTGATCAATAGAATTTAATTTAATTTAATTTAAAGGAGCATTATTCAAATTCTTCACCCCCTATTTCCTAATTTCATAAAAATTCTTTCATATCTATTTATGTGTATATGTAACTATATTAAATAAAACTTTCTCCACATGAACACTTTTAGCAAAAATAGGAGTCCATGACATACATTTATCTACAATTTTTCCTCAGCCATCTATTTTAGATATTCCTTTAAAAGGAATCAAAAGTTCTTTTAAGATTTTAAAAGGAATCTAAAATATATCAAAATCAATAATCTGTTTTGTCTTAGTCTATATCACAGCTCCATATTTCTCCACAGTATATTTACATAGTAATTTATTCATGCAAATTTCTATTGGTTGGTGTATGTCAGTTATTTCCAACGTCTTTCATTATAAATCATATTGTATTGACTATTGTGTATACAATATTACATTTGTACAAGAATATGTTAATTGTATGTCATCCCTGTAATTGTACAAGTAGGTGATAATTAACTGTGGTGTCAACTTGAATAAGAAACACCTAGCAGATTGGTTTAGTACAGTTGTGGGTGTGTGGATGATTGACTTACTATAGACAGAAGACCCACCCTATGTATGAGTGGCACCAACCAACAGATTTGTAGCACGGATGGAAAATAAAGGGGAAGAAGAAGGAAGTCTTGCCTCTGTTTCTTGGCAGGAGTTCTAGCCTTCATCATCTCATTTGAACTTGAACAGCTCCAGGCTTTCAGCACAGACTGTCCACTTCCTGATGTGGACTCACATAAGACTCTGCCGTGAGCTCCAGATCTTTGACTTTTGATTGCCTCTTTCAGCTCCCCAACCTGCAGGTAGCCCATTCTTCCACTCTTGACTCTGCAGGCAGCCATTGTAGGCCCACTTTGTAATGATCTATCTATCTATCTATCTATCTATCATCTATCTATCTATCGAGAGATAAATCATACATGAAATCTGTTGTTCTAGTAATCCTGACACAGAATATACAGATTTTTATAAATAAAACACAGTATCAAAGGTATCATACAGTTACAAATTCTTATGAGAAACATTAAATGTCCCTCCAAGATGACTATACCAATTTATACTGCCATTAATAGTATATGTGTTTGATTGCTACCTTTTTGTCATCATTGGAATCTATCAACCAAATTATTTTTTCCAACTTGATGGACAATATAATCAATTTTGTTTAATTTTCAATTCTCTGATTTCTACTTTGAGTGAACATTTTTTCATACATTTCATCCTAGGTATTTTGTTTTTCTTGCCCTATAGGTTAACTGCATGTTTTGCAATGGACACAGCTTCACAGCCTTTTTATATGCCCTTTTTGCAACTTTTAATATTGTTACCATTTCCATTCTTCAAGTTCTTTTATTTCCTCTTGACTTCCTTCAGCACACTCAAATTTTCTTCCCACTTTTCAAGGAAATCTCTGTGAGCCTCATTTGCATGTGATCCCTTCTTTGCTCTTGCTTAAAAGTTGTTATTATCAGGGGATTTCCCTCTGAACCTCATTTGCTTCATGTGTTTTTCTAGATGAAACCTTTCTGGAACATATACATGACATTGAGATAGAAGAGAAAGGCCCAACACTCTCCAAAAGCTATTTTTTATTATTTTTTTCTTTTCTCCATGGCTGCTCCAAATACCTTGCAGCTGGCTACAACCATGTCATACCCTGAGGGCTTGCTAGGAAACATTTGCTTTGGTTGCAATAAGCTTTGGTCACAAGTCCATCTCAGATGACTCTGCCCTGTATTCTCTCTGAATGACTCAATCACCCTGCAGCCATCCTCAGTGAGGTCCTCCAGGGGCATTTCCTATTCATGACAAAACAGGAAGTCTGAAACTATGCATGTGTGAGCTATGCTTTTTTCCCCTCACGTGGCATAAAGTAACTTCCCTCGTTCCCTTTGTGGGTGGGTGCAGGTATTTTTCCTCCTCTGCTGCAGCATAAGTCCTAATAAAGCCTCTGCAAGGTGCCATATTTTTGCCTAGTCATTATTTCTATCTCCATAAGAGCAAGTTAGGCTGGTAATGCTAAGAGTTGGCGGCATCGAGGCTGCTAATGCTGAAAGTAATTACAGCCATGACTGGTGACGCGAAAGGTGGCTAGCATCCAATGATGGGCAGCAATGGATAGTTGTTGAGAGCTGTCATCTCTGGTCACCAGAGTCCCTAAGCACAGTTGGTGGTTGCTGGTATTAGCTACAAGTGCAGTGGTGAAGGACGACTAACACTAAGAGCTGATAGCACCCCACATTCCGAGCTCAGAGCTGTTAACCATAAAGAGCTACACTTTGCCTATTTGTGACTTCTGTCTAAATTCATTCTTAATCAGTTGGTATCACTGTGCCTTCAACCATAATTCATACACCAGTTATTTGTATATCTGGTACATAGTTCAGATGTTTCTCTTGAACTTTAGACATGTTCATTTGCATCTTAGATGTATTAATTGTGACACACAAGATGGAGTTTATCATCTCTCATGTCCTAATGTGTTTCTTCTTTTTTCTACTGATGGGACCATCCAACCCAGGAACCAGACTCTTTTTCCTGGACATTCTAGCCTCATATACAGCTAGGTATCAAGTTTTGCTCCTTCCTGACCCTTGTCCTTCATACACACTCCTGTCTCTGTGAAGTCTTTCATAGCTTAGTTGGTTTTATTCCAGTAGATTTATATCACTTTGCTTCTATTCTCTTTCTACTCTTTGTCAGTATATTATTTCTAATTTCTGAATTAGAATATATCATGTATCTACTCATATCCTTCAATTATCTACCTTACAAACCTTCAGGATCAAGTCTAGGCTGTTACTCATGTACACTGAAACCTTATCAGTCTGAAGCTGGTTTTCTTTTTCTCTTCTTTTCTTTTCTTTTCCTTTCTTTCTTTCATTTTATGGAAAAAAAGTAAAACAAAACTTCCTAACAAAATAATAGGAGAATAACAATAGTTAATACATTACATGTTATCTTTAAAGTAGTTTCTCAGGCTACAAGAAATGGGAATAAAAATTTCTCCAATCTATATTAGCACAAACCTTCCTTTTTAATGGACTGAGAGACACTAATAATATAAATGACTTGTATTTTTTGCTTTTTCCCTTCTGTCCTTTCCCTTTTGACCCACCCCAGTTCCCTTTTTCTTTTGAACAGTTCCTTCTCATTTCACAATATCTGCTGTACATTTTAGACCTTGTTTACTGTTTGAACTTCTCATACCAGGAAGACAATACAATGTTTACATGTATGAGACTGATTTATTTCACTTATAAGTATGGTCTCAAGTAGCAACAATTTATCTATTAAAGGCTCAAGTTTATTCTTCTTTATGGCTAAGTAGTACTCCATTATATAAAAATACCACATCCTTTTTATTCATTCCTCTGTTGATGGGCATTTGGGTTGTTTCCAAGATTTAGTTATTACAAATTGTGCTGCTATAAACATAGGTGTACATATATCACTGTGATATGCTTTTAATTCTTCTGGAAGATACCCAGAATGGGACCTCTAACCCTAGCTCTTTGAGGAATCTCCAAATGGATTTCCACAGTGGCTGCACCAGTCCGCATTCCCACCAACAGTGGAGAAAGGTTCCTTCTTCCCCAAAGTCCCTCCAGCATTTGTCACTGGTTGATTTCTTTCCTTTTTTAAATTTTATTTAAAGAGAAAAAAACAAAACAAAACAAAACAGAATAAAGGGTAGCAACAATACAGAATTCCAAGGAAAAAAGGAAAAGAACAACAACAAAAAATACTAAGAAATTATTACTTGACAAATTACATACTGACTTCTTGGAAATAGTTGTTCAAATTACATAATTAAAACATGTAAAGTAGACATTCAAACAGTAACACTGTTCACAGTTCTGCTCCACGATCTGACAAAAACAGCAATATGGTCATCCATCTTATCCACTCAAATATACATGCAATTATATCAAAAGGATAAGGTTAAACACAACAAAACAGCAAAGCAGATCGCAAGAAAGCAATGTAAGAGACATAAATTTCAAAACTCGACAATCAGAGATATTTACTCTCTATCATATTGACTCTTGTTTTCTTCCAAATAGTTGTCCATATTGTCACATACAGGGAATTCACATGAAACAACATAGTATGGAATTGATCTGAGCAGGACGAGGAGGGCACTTCAGGTCTTCAAGACCAGACATTAGGGAAGCCAAGAATGGCTGTCATAGTATCTCTCATGCTCCTCAAAACAGCTGTCCATACCTTATATGTGTTGAACTTAAACAAGACAAAGCAAGCTAGAATCACTTTGAACAAAAGTGATAGTTTTGCTGGATTTCATGTCATGACACGGAATCAGCACTGGGTACTGTAGTGTCTCTTTTTCTTCAAAGTAGTTGTTCATTTCAACATACATTATATAGTTGGTACTTGTAAACCTTTTATAAGCTCTACACATGCATGAGTCTCTAAATGTAAATCTATCCTTTCTGTATTAGAGGGAAAAACAAAACAAAGCAAGATAAAACAAAACAATTCCTAGAAAAGCATGAGGCAAAAAAGTCACATAAAACCACAATACAAGGTGATCTACAATGGTTACCATGATGTCTCAGCAGTATATAACAACATTAATAAAAACAAAGCATTGGAGACATTATAAGACTTCAAAAGCAAGTAATAATC